>CABFWB010002613.1:0-33767 GCA_902151455.1 Timema bartmani | reverse complement strand
GCAATTCACTTCTTTACATTTTGGGTATGTTCCTCCATGATCCCTGCAAAATCCACCCTTTAGAGCAAACTTAGAGCAATTTTCTTCTTTACATTTTGGGTATGTTCCTCCATGACCCCTGCAAAATCCTCCTTTCAAAGCTCTCTTAGAGCAATTCACTTCTTTACATTTTGGGTATGTCCCTCCATGACCCCTGCAAAATCCTCCTTTCAGAGGATTCTTAGAGCAATTCACTTCTTTACATTTTGGGTATGTCCCTCCATGACCCCTGCAAAATCCTCCTTTCAGAGGATTCTTAGAGCAATTCACTTCTTTACATTTTCGGTATGTTCCTCCATGATCCCTGCAAAATCCTCCTTTCAGAGAATTCTTAGAGCAATTAACTTCTTTACAATTTAGGTATGTTCCTCCATGATCCCTACAAAATCCTTTTTTCAGAGCACGCTTAAAGCAATTCACATATTTACATTTTGTTTTTGTTCCTCCATGGGCCATGCAAAATCCACCCTTTAGAGCAAACTTAGAGCAATTTTCTTCTTTACATTTTGAGTATGTTCCTCCATGATCCCTGCAAAATCCTCCTTTCAGAGGATTCTTAGAGCAATTAACTTCTTTACAATTTAGGTATGTTCCTCCATGATCCCTGCAAAATCCTTTTTTCAAAGCACGCTTTAAGCAATTCCCTTCTTTACAATTTAGGTATGTTCCTCCATGATCCTTGCAAAATCCAACTTTCAGAGCACGCTTAAAGCAATTCACTTCTTTACAATTATGGTATGTTCCTCCATGATCCCTGCAAAATCCTTTTTTCAAAGCACTCTTAATGCAATTCACTTCTTTACAATTACGGTATGTTCCTCCATGATCCCTACAAAATCCTTTTTTCAGAGCACGCTTAGAGCAATTCACATATTTACATTTTGTTTTTGTTCCTCCATGGGCCATGCAAAATCCGCCATTTTGAGAATGCTTAGAGCAATTCACTTCTTTACATTTTGAGTATGTTCCTCCATGATCCCTGCAAAATTCTCCTTTCAGAGGATTCTTAGAGCAATTAACTTCTTTACAATTTAGGTATGTTCCTCCATGATCCCTACAAAATCCTTTTTTCAGAGCATGCTTAAAGCAATTCACATATTTACATTTTGTTTTTGTTCCTCCATGGGCCATGCAAAATCCGCCTTTTTGAGAATGCTTAGAGCAATTCACTTCTTTACATTTTCGATATGTTCCTCCATGATCACTACAAAATCCACCTTTCAGACAAAGCTTAGTGCAATTCCCTTCTTTACATTTTGGGGGTGTCCCTCCATGACACCTACAAAATCCTTTTTTCATAGCAAGCTTAGAGCAATTCTCTTCTTTACACTTTAGGTACGTTAATGAATGTATCATGCAATTTTCTCTGTTTAGATCAGGACATAAACAAACTTCTTTATGTTTTACATTTGAAATGTGTTGTTTGTTTTTATATGATATACCTTCTTTATAAAAGCATAATAAATTGTAATCTTCCATTTGTTCCTGAAACAAACAAAAAAAGTGTTAAAAATTGTATTTATTATAAACAAACGACAATGAAATAAAATTGTCTTTTTTTTAAATATTTGATCTCTTTTAATATATAGAGACGAAAGCAATATTATAAAATTGAGTATATATGAAAGATGAGGCTTGTGGGATTATAATTTAGGGCATGACTTATGAGCCATACCTCAATTATAATTGAATTGAGTGAAAATTGAACGTTGGACCTGTGAATCGGTTTGCACACTAAGAAAAAAGCCCCAAGTTCGATCTCCATGCCTGGATATAATTTTCAAACTATAAGATTTTAAAATATACTTTAACATACATTTTAAGCAATCATGAGTGTAATATAAAGTATTTCAAAATGTATATTATTTATTATTAAAAAAATCATTATGGACTATTTGGTTTTCTTATTAGATCATTTGTTTGGTAACAAACATAATGTTTTTACTAGTGTTACATTAATATGATTGTTGTGGGGTAAATTAAAAATATTTTGGAAAAATTAAATTGATATTAACTTTAAAAATATCAATTACTACGTTGGGTTCATTTTCATTATTAATTTATAGCTAATAGTAAAATAGTGAATAACATAATACTGTGGAAGAACTTGTAAATCATTATGTTTTACAATAGCGTTTATAATCCATTGTATAATACATTGTACACTTTAAATACATGGAATTGATTTATCTTTTACTTATTATATGTTATTCATGTTATTTCAATATAATTAATGAGAATGATAAAAGAGTCTAGCCGATTAAAGTGTCACTATATTTAAGGGACGGTAAATAACTTTGGATCATATTTGAAATGTTTTGTGGTAGCTATACTTGTTTGGTGTTAGTGCAATTTTTTATTTATTTTTTTGTGAATAAGTACAATTGTAAATACTATCAGAAATAAAGTGGGAATATTACATTTTTATTCTATTGTTTAGAATATTAATTACATTAATTTTACTTTTCATAACGCGTGTGAGTGAGTGATTTCATATTTTGTCACTTCCAAGGCATAAGGTAAGTTAGTATTAATCTTAAATCTTTGTTTGTATGTCTATATTTGTAAAATATCACCAGATTGTATTGTCGAGTCCAACAGATGAAAAAAAGTTATTTGTTAGAGTTATCCAGTCCAATCACTAAGTATTTTCAATCATTATGTTGCTTTCCTGCTTATGTCATTCACCACTAAATTACTATATCTTCTTTTTTTAAAGGCGATTTAGCACCGAACCTCTCAGAATTTCATATTTACAGTCTCGCTCTGAGGTATTTCTCCAAACTTCCATTTTCTCTTATGTTAACTTTCATGTCATTTTTATATTTGAGAGGTGGTTAAACCCTATCCTCTTTGTCAAATATAATAAGATTACCTGGCTAAGATCTGGTGAGAAATTATGGGTGTGAAATGGTATGGGGTTGCTCTGATATATTTGTAAATAATATTGTTAAATCCATAATTCGTTCAACACCTAGTGTTTACGCAACAGCACCAGAATATATTCTTTTAAAGTTGTGAGTTTCCCAACTAAAACTTCTCATTTCAGTGGTTTACAAACCACCTAAATTAAGAAACGAGATACCCGCCTCGGTGGCGTAGTTGGCTAACGCACTAGTTGTGTTGAGCCCGACTGCCGAGGATGGGGAGATCGAGGTTTGAATCTCGGTCGGGTGAACTGGGGAGGGGGTTTCCTAAATGGTTTTCCACTCTCCCTCCACGCAAATGCGGGTTCACTTCCTCAAAATTCAACCTTCCCAATTCCTAATCCATTTGGGTAGTAAGACGCGGTGCTAAATAATAATAAGAAGAAGAAACAAGAGTGATAATGAGTCAGCATTGGCTGACCATGTAATGAATTATAAACACATAGTAGTGATGGTAATTATAACTAGATACTTTTTGATGGCCTGTTTTATGAACGATTTTGGTTGTTTAATAAATCATCTGGAGTTACACATGGATTTAATTCATTGAAATATTAGAAGAACTTTAAACGAAATTAAATATTCCACCACATAAATTAATTGCATATGGACATTTTTTTAAATCAAATTCAAGTGTGTGGTATTGATAGTTAATATTTAGAGAACGCTATTAAACCATTTGGGATATAAATTTAAAATATTAGAAACTGTAGTTATATTATTTGAGTTGAAGTTGAAGGTCCTGAGATAAAAAAATAAATAAAATTGCATTCACTGATCGAGATAATGGATATACAAAAGAAGTTTGTGATGATATTTAAACCATTTTAAGGATAAGAGGTTTGATTTTAAAGTCACCTTAGTGCAGCAAGTTTATTAAATTCAAATAATTTTAAGAACTATCAAAAAGCTTTTCCTCGAAATGTCTTTAACAAAACTTTTGGATCTTATTATTTGTTAAACGCTATAAAATTTAAGGTCGAATTTTATGTTATTTACAATTTGTGATGATATGTGCAAAGTTGAGGGTGAATTTTCTTTATTAAAGTTTATTTCACAACATATTTTGTAAAATATACCTTATAATTTTTTTTTTTTAATTTTGTGCACTTACATTGTATAATTCGCGAGCCGCCACTGACCAATGCCCTGGATGACAAAAGATAAGTTTTCACTACCGGCAAGACACAGTGTAGCTTATACAAAATTTAGACACGGCTCAAAGACTGGTTTAAGTAATGTATCTTGTGGTTCTGAATTGTACAAACATTTACATAACAAATGCAACAAGCACAAAAAGCTAATATTAAATGATCTTTAAATTGAAAACTAGCACTTGGACACGGGAATCAAACCTGGGACCTTTGTCTTAGTACACCAATACTCTAGTCAATGTGCTATTAAGGAGAGGTCCCATGCTCAGGCACATTCTTCACTCATATTTTAAGGCATAGTCTGTGATGGATGTGAAAAAATAGTCAGATACATATAAGTGATCAATTAAGATCACGAGCTATCAGGTAACAAAGACACCTTCGACTAGATATGGCTCCATGCAGCCAATAGAATATTCACAATTGTACCAGTGGAAGCATAAAGTCCTACAGAGTCGAAGGTGGTTGCGTTATATGATATCTCGTGATCTTAATTGATCACCCATATGTAGTTATTTCTTCCCGTCCATCACAGACTTTGCATTAAAATATGAGAGGAATTAACCTGAACATGGGAAGACTCCTTGATGGCTGAATGGTTAAAGCATCTGTGTACAAAGTAAATTGGCTTGGGTTTGGTTCCTGTGTTCAGGTGTAGATATTAATTTAAAGAATATTATTTTTAATGAAAAAACAATTTAGAACTATTTTAAAGTGGGCAGAAATTTCGCCCATAGCCAAAATGTTTCAGTCTAACAATGTTGAGGACTATCAACTTATAAGTATTCTTCCCTCCATGTCAAAAGACTTTTAAGTCCTTAGTAAATCATTAAATTAATAGCATTATCAATATATATTTCAATCTGAATTTCATACCATATCTCACCAGCATCATCATCATTATCCACAACATCATCAATTATTGTTTCCAACATTTGGACAGGTCATCTTAGTAAAATGCTTCCATGTTCATCTAGCCTTTCCCCATTATTCATCCTTCAATAGCTTCCAAATTTTTCCTTTCGCTCCAAGACTTTCTGTTATCTGCTCCAATCATCTCTTTTTTTGTATCTCTTTTGATCTTTATCCGATATACTTCCTCTTTGTGTACAGATGCACATCTTTAACCAATGTTTCTGATGATATTATCTTTCGTATGGCTAATCGTCAAAATATATCTTGAATTTAGTAAGGCCTTTAAAGGCTTAAATTTTAACTTGCTTTTAAATTAACTTATTAATTATATTAAACTCCCACAAGCTGTATTAATTGTATATGGTCACAAGCAAAGTGTGGTCATAAATTGCATTGCATCTATATGGTGATTTGTAGGAAAAAGCATACTGCAGGGGTCGAGTCTGGTACCTCTATTATTTTCCCCCATTTATTATTGCTCTACCTTCTACTTTGCCTCATTCAAAGTATCACCCAAATATGTAGAAGTTATACAAATATATATGTCTGTAGCATTAACTCAATGTCAGCTGATGATAGAACAAACTAAGATTTTATATCTATTTTTGTCAAATATAAATCACTGTCTATTCCAGGCATTTGACTAAATTTAACTATGTTCCCTCTAACTTTACATGTCAAATTATGTGTAATAATGAATTAAAATTTGACTTGGTTGGACCATATGATTAGCAATTGCAAATAAAAGAAATAAAAAAAATGCTCCATAGACACTTTCAAACGACTTAAAAAATGTCTTGCCACTTGAACTTAAAGCTATGATTGTATAAAGTTTTATACTACCTCAGTTTAACTATAACGACATTATCTACAATTCCTTAAAAGAATCTATGACTAATTGACTCAAACTATTAAAGAGCCAGTGTGTTCGCTTCATTTACAATCCAAGATATTTTTACCAATCGTCCCCATACTTTAAAAAGTATGAATGGTTATGACTAAAAGAATGACGTTCATTTAGATCTCAAACTTTAGTCTTCAAAATTCTTAACTCTTCATCCCCTGCGTAACGCTCAGCCTGGTTTCAGCTCATGAAAAAACATTGAATTAATACAAGTGCCAGTTATTCTTACGTTGTAAATTCAAAAAAGAACCCTCTGCATTAACTTTATGAAATAAGAACTAAGCTTTGAGAGTTCCTCTCGATTAATTATGAAAATAAAATTGATATCCAGGTGTGTGTGTGGGTGTTTGTGCACATGGATGTGTGGTTTTAAAAATATTAATTAATTGATAAATTATACACTTATCTGAATTTTATATAATGAATGATTTACTAGTTTTATCTGTATGAATAAGATACAATTTATATTAAATTATTTTATAATATTATTTGTGAGTATGGTTGATTTGCATGGAATTTTTTAGTTTGCTAGATTTATTTTATTAATATTATAGTTCATTAAGTTAGTTATTATAAATGAAAATATTAATTAATTATTAATCATTTGAAACCTGTTTAATAGTAAGACATGATGGTGTTACACCATGACTTAACCAAAATAAATAAAAATTAAAAATAATAAGATCAGAACAAAAAAAAATTCAAAATTGATTTAACATTACAAGCACTATTAGATACTTTAGACTTCGATTTCAAATTATACACTTTATTTAACATAGTTCTACAAGTGAAAATTTTTTAGAGAACTTAATTAGTTAAATAAAAAAGATAGTCAAAATTTCATAAATAAAAGACAATCAATTAAAATATGACTTTAATTAGCATATTTAATTATCAACTGTTGTAAGTTTGTTAAGGATTGAAAACTGTATGTTATGTACTACTCATTATTAGGTATGTTTTATGCATGATTATATTCCCAGCCTTTAAGCTACATCCTTCATTTTCTTTGAAAATAGTGACAGCTTCTACTTAGCAGAGTGTTTCTGAACATACTGATTATCTTAGCATACTAAATGTTTTAGTACATTTTAAACTGTGAGAAAAGTAATAATTTACTGTGAATGGATTACGGTTCCATGTATATTCTAAATGTATAAATTGTATTTTAATTGGGAAAGATTGAGAAATTAAGTTTGATAAATTTATTTTAAAAACGAGTATTTCAAAGAAAATTCTCAACAAGTGAAATAAAAGTATTTGTGTGATATTAATTATGTTATAATATTTACTATGAATCAAACTTGTTGACTATCCAACCAATAAGCTCGGAAAAGAGAAACAATTAACTCAAAATATATTTTAAGATAATAAATTTAATTGAATTCCTTTAGCTGCTCTAAAATCGGAGGGAAATCATATGTTGATGACAACCATTATTTTTTAGAAATATGAGTCTCATAACAGTCTATCTAAACCTCACTAGTCAAAGCCATGTTATTTTCAATGTCTAACTCATCCTAATAATATGAGGTAGAAATAGAAATAGAAAATTTTAAGTAATGTTTTGCTTGAAGTTAAATTATAATAATATAAAGCCACATTGCTGATTCACTCACTGGCATTAATGTTTACCCACTTCCAGATGAGATAGAAACTTGATATTTGGTAAAACTCATAGCTTTTAGCCTGTAACCGACGGGAAAATTATAAAAAGTTAATAATTTTAATTTTTAACCCCCGAAAAAAATTCAAAATGTCGGAGCAACTTTATAGTCGGTGCGGATCATTCTTTGGAGGTCTCTTGTGGCTAAACGGTAAGACCTACCAAAAAACGGCTCTAGTATTACATTAGCTTACATCCAGTTGAAAAGAAAATTCACTGGGCGTTTGGGGGCAGAGTCCCCAACGATCAAAGCAAGTTTATATAGAAAGCGATGTGCCATATTGTTTATAACTAACCACTTTTTACATTATTAAAAATTTTTTTTTTCTGGTTAATGTTTTTATCATTTAGGTTCAGCAATTTTGTATAGTGGCTCAATATCTTTATAAAAATATTGAGTGGCTAGTTACCGGATACAACTAGGTTAAGTGCATGGTTTGGTGTCAACCCATAAGTCTCCCCTGTTTCCTAGAAATATCATAAACAATTAAAAGTTACACATGTTTCCTAGAGATATCGTAAATGATTAAACGTTACCTCTTTTTCCTAGAGATATCCTAAACATTTTAAGAGAAAAAAAGTCCATAAAATTGGTGAAAGTTAGGTATTCTAATGAATGGATAATATATCATGTAGGTAGAGAATAAAAAAAAAAATCCAAATAAATTAAATAGTTTTCAAAAGGTCGGTGTATTTAAGCTTATACCTTCTTACTTCTTAGAAATCTGAGTCTGTATGTAGACAAATGCAACTATTATACACCCGCTATAGTGGCCATATTGTCTAAGTTGTCATTTTCTCAGTAGACTAGACGGCCGATGTTAGGGAGATGGGGTTCGACTACCAGTAAGGTCTAATAATCGTTGCTTTTCCTAAATAGTTTCTCACTCTCCCTCCATGAAAATGCAGGTAGATTTTCTTTAAAATTCTACCTTTTTAGTATATATTTTGTAGGGTGATATTGTCAAATTGTTGTTATTCTGTTTGTTCTTTATTATTTTTATCTAATGGAGTAGAAATGAAGAAGGTAGAATTGTATAGGTAATCTACCATCATTAACGTGGAGAGAGAGTATATAACTATTTAGGAAAAGCCATTCTGAATACACCCAACGGGTATTCAAGCCCCGGTCTACGTTTCATTGGCCATATAGTCTTTTTCGAGAGTGAAGCCAGGATCCAGGATTAATTTTGGAACAAAACATGAGTCTAGGTATTGATAAGTTAATTAAAGTAAAATTATATGCTTAGAATTTGTTTAAATAGCTCTCTATATGATGATAATTTGACTATAAAAAAAAGTGCTCAATATTAAGAACTATGTCTTTCCCTAGCGTCAAGAATCAGATGGGGGCACATTAATATCATCATGTACTGAAACGCATCTTACTTGCATATACACTGCTAAACAATTTTGATGACTGAATTATTCTATTTATGAAAATATACTTTGTAATCTATTTATTTTATTCACATGGATACCATATTAAAAAATATTGTATTAAAAGTTATTCACTAATTCTACTAGAAACTCAAAAGTAAATATTTAAAGTTATGTTTTGTGTAGCTGTCATTTACTGGTACTAAGTTAAAGAACAACATTCAGAGTGATGTCAAAAAGAGATAAATTTGAATATGACTTCATTAAATGTTACTTGAATTCCAAATTTAAATTAATTGGTGTTAAAAATACCATGTTACTGAAATGAAAACAGTATAACCTAGGATTTACTAATGCCCCACCATATTAGCTCTTATATATTGTGACACAGTGTAAATACCAAAGTTTTTTGTTTAAAATATACAATTAAATAAATCATCAAATGGAACAATGTCATTAATTCTGGTATAAATGTAAGTTTATTTATAATAAGTTTCTAGCTAGCCCAGTTTTAAATAACTAACAAAGCACAGTTACATAAGGTGAACAGTGAAAAAAAAATGTGAACATTAAATTTCTTGTTCCTCTTGTGCGAAATATATATTGAATGATAATAAAATATTTTATATGTAAATTAATGGCAATCTATCCTTATTAAAACAGAAAATGAAAACAGTATATATCCTTATTAAAATACTTGAAAAGTATCAACAGTTAAATTAATATCCATTTCACATTTGTTTTATATAACCTGCCTCTGTGGCATAGTTGGCTAACACGCTAGTTTCGTGTTGAGCTATATTGCTGAAGACAGGAAAATCGAGGTTTGAATCTTACTCAGGTGAACTTGGGTTTATTTTTTCCTAAATGGTTTTCCTCTATCCCTCTACGCAAATGCGGGTTCACTTCCTCTAAATTTTACCTTACTAATTCCTAGTCCATTAGCGTAATTAGGCGTCTAACCCGAACAGGTAGTAAACCACAATGATAATTTCAATTCAATTTTAATTTCCTTTATTATAGTGGCCAACAGTCGTGAGACATATGACAAGCCAGCACTGAAAAGTACACAAGTACCATA
Organism: Timema bartmani; assembly: GCA_902151455.1. NCBI lineage: Eukaryota > Metazoa > Arthropoda > Insecta > Phasmatodea > Timematidae > Timema > Timema bartmani. The sequence goes on along the minus strand of CABFWB010002613.1, from coordinate 23,701 downwards.
AAAGCACATATAATAACACAATTAAATAATCGATAGTAGCTAAATAATGATAAATACTGATGAATAATTACCAAAAAATAGGACATACTAATGATAAATGACAAAAATAATACATAACAAACATGAGAGTAGTCAAAGAAAAAGTATGTAAAAATAAGAAAATAATAAAACAGAAAAATGTAAATTAAAGTATTCGAGGCATAGTAAAAAATTATATAGATTATAGAGTATTTAGTTAGTTGCCACATTAGTTGTCTTATATGTTATTAAAAGTTCTATACAAAATACTTCTAAATCAGTTTTATATAATTGACATATTTAAAATTTAGATATGTCACTTTGTCAGTGGTTCTCTAACTATGGCCACACAACACTAAAGGCCAGTGGCAAGTGCTACCACAGGAATATGAATGGTATGACACAACCCCATTTGCTTTCTCAAATATTCTTTTATCTTTTGAGACGAGTTTTCAAAAAATTTAATCAGTAATCTAACCTCAAATGATCTTAATATAATATAAATACTTCCCAAAGTTTGATTTTTAGCAATATTGTTACAATATAATTTTTTGGAAATGACCTGAAATTAAAGTATTTTTTGATCAAAGCTTCAACCAAACTTAAAAAAGTCACTCTAGTTCATTGCTGCACTTATAAAATTATGCCATTTCTCCCTATTTTTAGATAGTGCAATCCTGTTCACCTTATTACTGTCTATCTCTTTCAGGTGCATTCTAATTTTATCCTCCTCTCTATCTGGGTTTTTCCAATATTTTCTTTTACCTATAACATTAGATTCCTAAATACATTCTGCATGTCCTGCCCACCATATTCTTTGAGATTTTGACTGTCCTTTGTTGCGGGATTGTTGAATGTTTTGGTATGAGTACAAATTATTTAACTAGTCTTAATGTAACCTACTCCCCTCCCAGTATTTTTCTCCCTTTTTGGACCAAACATCTTCCTAATAACCTTATTTTTGACTAAGCTCATGTAAAGTAAAAGACAATGTTTAACCATCAAAGAGAAGAACCAGTAGAATTATTTTTTGTTAATTCTGATACCAGTCCTTTAGAGCAGACAAGATGTTTAAAACTTATTGACCAATTAATAGTATGCATTTCCCGAATGTATTATTTTACTAATTTTCACAATAATATACTTATTGTTAAGTAAAATTGTTACTAAATATTCATATTCATTGATCATGTAGAATAAAACCTAGTTGGCAGTAATTTAAAAATCATCAGCCCTAGTATGCGTTCACTATGTGATCATATACTTGGTCCTTTCAACATTGATTTCTAAACCTATTTCCCTACTAGATTCTATAAAAGTCTTCATTTCTTACAACTTCCTAACAAATCTAAATCATCTGTGTTTCTTAATAGGTACATTGTACCGAGTCAAGCCTTCCCTACTTTCTTTCAATACCCTAATAGTTATAAGGCTAACTTAAAAACCAAATGAGGAATGTATATTTTCTTGTTTCAATCCAATATGTGGTGATAATAAATTAGCTGCTAAGTGATATTGGGACGCTTTTACTGAACATGTGTTTTGTCTGCTACCATTTGCACCTGCTACTCTGCTATTTGTGATGCTTCAGCTAGCTGGAACCATACACGGACTGACGACTTTGGCGTTCACCACCCATTGAGACTTGTAATGATCCTTTGACCGGAGGAAAAGTGTGTTAAAACTTTTTAATTATATGAGGATCTGGTCCTGGGAGACTCCGTGTAAGACATAGGTACCTTATTTATTCTGATAAGTTTTCTGGGTATCCCCCAATTAACTGAAACATAACTATTTTTTTAAATCTATGTATAATTGATGTACTATCATGTTGTATTACTATTTTTTCGAATATTTCTTAACTCTTCAAAATCTAATATTTCATTAATCTATTTCGTCAAATTTAACACGATCCACAATTATTTCCACTGCATTTGGTGTAATATTCATTATATCTTATGTAAATAAAATTTTGTAGCATTATAGTACTAGTGAGATACTTATTTAGCACAATGTGTATTATAGTCATTTTTGAAAAGCAGAATATTATGTTTTCCTTCCATTCTTCAGTGGTAATAGACTATGGTTAAATATAGAATATGACATGGTTTTTTTTAGTCATGAGGCACATTTAATATAAATAGTCATCATAATCTTGAGGTCGAATAATTACCTAGTTCCAATATTAACAGGTTAACTCTGTTAAGTCAACTGACCTCAGAGGTTTATAGGAAGCACACATTCTACCACCAATATTAATTAAATGTCACTAAAATTTGGGATTCATGAAATATGTCTTCAGTTATTGATTTATTAATAATTATAAAGTAAGTTCAATTTTACAGGAAGAAGCAACATTCATAAATACTTTACTTAATTATTAGTGAAATTTTATTAACAATGCATATCAAAAGTGAGAGCTCATATGACTTAAGGTAGAGTTAGTATTGTTCCTAATTGTCAGAATCCAATGAAAATTGGACTTTAAAATGTGTATGTGAAATCAAGTTATATAAACATGCTGCAAGATTAGAGCCATTTTCTTCTTTACATTTCAAGTACCGATATGTTAATTCATGTATCTTGCAATATTCTTTGTTTAGATCATGACAGTGACATTTATCTTTATGTTTTACATTGTAAATATCATGTTTGATTATCTCTGATATACTTTCTTTATAAAAGCATACAAAAAATTGTAATCATAAATTTCTTCCTGAAATAAAAAATAGTGTTAAAATAAATATATGTAGTTATCATAAACAAACAAAAATTTAACACAATTATGGAATTTTTTTCTGTTTATTCTTTTTAAATCAATGGAAGAAAGCAACGCTATTAAATTGAGTATATATGAAAGGTGAAGCTTGCGGGATGAATGATTATAGTTATGGACATAAGCCGGGATGAATGATTATAGTTATGGACATGAGCCTTATCCTCGATTATAATCGAGTAAAGAGAAAAATGAAATCTGAACACAGAAATTGAAGCCTCAATGCTAAGTCAAACGTCCTTGGTTTGAATGATGTGTCATGATGTCATTTTTCAATTTTTTTTATATTTAACATAAATTTTAAGCAATTGTGAGTGTATTATGAGTATTTTAAAATGTATTTTATTTATCATAATACAATAATATTTTAATGATTATGGACTATATTGTTTTTTATTAGATCAATTGTTTGGCAATAAACACAAGTTTATTACTATTGTCAAATTAATATCTTAGTTGTCATGTAAATTAAAAAATATTTTGGAAATATTTAAATTTATAACAAGTTTCCTTAAAACAAATAGTTCAATTTCTAGGTTGGATTCATTTCATTAATAACTCAAAAGTTAATAGTGAAATAGTGATTAATATAACATAGTGTGGAAGAAGTTGTAACACAATATGTTTATATAAGTGTCTATAATCCATTGTAAACCTCGAATGCATGAAGTTGAATTAATTTTAACTTCTTATACATCTATTCATGATGTTTCAACATAATTAATGAGAATGCAAAGAGGCTCTAACCGTAAAATGTTACGACAATGATGGGACAGTAAATAACCTAGGCTAATATTTTAAATGTTTTGTGGTAGCTATACTTGTTTGTTATTAGTGTATTTTTTTATATTTTTCTAGCGTTAAGTTAATGAATACGATTGTAAATATTATCGAAAATAAAGGGGAAATATTACATTTGTGATATTTTAGAATACTAATTACATTAATTTTACTTTTTATAATGCGTGTGTATATAGGTGATTTCATATTTTTTGAGACGTCCAATGCAGAATATAAGTTAATAATCATTTTAAATAATCATTTATGAGCTTATGCCTGGCAAAGATTATCCGTTAGTGTTATCCAGTTCAAGCACAAAGTATTTTCGATCATTATATATTTCTTGCTTGCTTATGTCATTGACTCCTCAACCTACTAAATCCTCTCTACTTAGAGCCAATTTAGCACCAAACCACTGAGCATTTTATATTTCCAGTGGCTTTACGGGTATTTCTTGAACATCCATTTTCTCTTTCATTTTCTTTCATTTTCTTTCATGTTATTCCTAAGGTGAGAGCTGTTTAAAACCAATCCTCTTTGTCAAATTTAGTAAGTTTACCTGGCTTTGATTTGATGAGAAACGATTGATGTGAAACAGTATGGGGCGACCTGGTTATATTTGAAAATAATATACAAAAAAAAATCTAAAATTCTTTCAATATATTCTAGTGTTTATTCACCAGCACCAGAATATATTATTTTAAAGTTGTGATTCTCTCAATTAAAACTTTGATTGCAATGGTTTACAAAACACCTTAAATAAGAGACCAGAGTGAGTTTTAGTCAGTAATGGCTGAGCATGGTTCAAATTATAAAATCATGATAGTGATGGTAAATTTTAACATAAATATCATAGTTAAATTTAATAGTTCAAGTAATTTTTGGAAATGTTCTAAGCTTTTAGCTCGATTGTCTGTCCTCTTGGTCTTAAAATCCAAAAGATTTCATGTTTACAGATTGATCAAATAGTTATTTTCTTTCTTCAACTGGACTTACTTTCTATTACCTCATTAAACTTTCATATCTCATATGGATGCCTAAAACTAAGAATAATTTTTTTGCATGTGCCGTCCTTTCAACCATAGCGAAAAGGAATATTTAAATAATGAGGTTGATTCGATATATTGAAATTTGATATAAATATTTAAAAATTTCGATGCCAAAGTAGTACAAAAGTTTAACGAAATGGTAGACGTTCTTTATGATAAATATGCACCCATTAAAATGAGAAGAATCGCCAAACCACCTTTGTCAATAACCACTTGTCCTAAAGTGCACAAGGGCACATGCCCTCCTATCCAAACACTATATTAGTTATACAAACCATTATAATTTATAATAATATTATACAAGTTATATAAATAAGGGAATTATTAATATTAAATTCTATTTTTAACTACAACTTTTGAAATTGCTGAACAAAAACCGTTAAACAAAGCTATGTTCCCGATATGAGCATAATATTGAATGTCACCCAAATTCACGGCGAGAGTGAAGGAGGAGAAGGGAAGCTCTTATGCGCAGAACACTGTATGAAAGGTTAAAGTGAGCACATGCCTCGATGTTTCTTTCTTTATAGTATAAACGAGTGTGTATTATCGAATAGCTCTCAAATGAAAGACATAGTGGTTTGCATGCTATTATAATTATATTAGTGCTTTATTTATATTTGCTTATTGACTTTGTCTTCACTCAAAGGTGCAAGTATTTAAAATGAATTGTAAAAATAATTCTGTGCAGTACATTATTAACAATAGACTTAGTTTTGTAATAATAAAAAGAAGTGTTTGTGTGTGTTAGTTTGTGTACGATGCCCAGCCAAATCTACGGCACGCAGAGATCTGAAATTTTTAACATGGGTGGGTGGAAGAAGGTCCAAATGCACCTCGAAGCTGGATTTTTAAATTTTTAATTAGCTTTTTAATTAGGCTCTTTTTGACAAACTTTTGAAGGGGTCACTGGTAACGCCGTGCGGGATTGCTAGTTTAAAATATAGACAGTTCTTCTTTGAATAAATTACATAATTATCATAGGCATTTTAACTAAAACAACTATGATAATTATCATTGGATGTTCAGTTGTGAAGTGATTAACAAATTATTTTGTTTCTTTTGTTTGCTTTCAAAGAAAGTATCGCCTACATTGATTAAAGGTGGTTTTATTGATTTAGAACATATATCATAGAGAGAGTATAAACATGAGATATCATTAAATCATATAAATGAATCAGTGAAATACAATCTGTTGGACAATAATATAGATAGTCGAGAGCAAATTAATAGTGCATATTTGCAACAAAAACAAAATCACAACAAAAACATTAGCAAAATATACATATTATGTTGCTTAATTATGTAGTTTAAATTTTGTGAGGCTTCTGAATTAACTTTATGTGGTCAATATGAAAGGGCTACTTTTTTATAATCGTGGTGTTTACTTAGACTTAAATGATTTTGCAGCCAAATTAGACTCCACTCTTGCATTGTATTTGAAAGAAGCGACTATATTTTAAGGTAGCTCCAAAACCATCCAAAATGAACTTTTGGGTTCAATGTTTCAGATTTATAAAACTGACATAAAGACACAAATAAATTCAGAAAATTTTATTTCCTTCAAAACTGATGAGAGTATTGATTTTTTCAATCAACAACAAATGGTAATTATAGTTAGAGGGGTGTTTGGTGGGCAAATTTGTGAATAAGTTTGGTCTTTACCTAAACAGCATGGATTTTATCTTCTGTCATATTAGAAGAGCTTCAAACTAAATTAAATATTCCATCACACAAATTAATTGCATAAAGTTACGATGATGCAGCCGAAATAAGCGGGGGGAAAAAGGTGCCCAAGCATTAATAAGAAAAATATATCCAAATGGCTATTTTGTACATTTCTATGCACATTTACAAGCTTCCTAATAATTTTTTTCTCGTTCACTAAAAAAAAGCGTTCCTTCAAAAAGTTACCATAAACTGTTCTAACTTACACGAATTTTAAAAGTAGAACAGTCAATACTTTATATGACACAATGACTCATTTAAAGAATGTTTAAAAAAATTCTGATGAAGTAGATTATATGAATCAAGTTAAATAAACTTAAATAGTTCAGAATTAATCTATTTTAGGTGAAAGATTTTCATTTAATTAAGCCACATGTGGACATTTTTAAAAATCAAACTCTAATGGGTGGTATTGATAGCTTATATTTGGAGAAACCGAGAGAACAATTTGAGATACAAAATAGAAAAATTAGAAGAAACTGTATTGATATTATTTGAGATGAAGTTGAAACTGCAAAAAAAGAAAAAATTAAATGGCATTAACTGATGAAGATAGTATAAATACTGTTACAAAAGAATTTTGTGACACTATTTTACCACAAATTAAGGATAGATTTTATTTAAAAGTAATCTAAGTGCAGCAAAATTATTCAATTCAAATTTTTTTATAAAACTATCAAAAATCTTTTCCTCAAAATGTCTTTAACAAAACTGGTACATCTTATTCCATATTTAATGCTATAAAATTTAAGAACAAATTGAATGCAATTTACAATCCTGATGATATATGCGAAGTTAAGGGGGTGTAGTATTTAATACTATTTAGTTCACAAAATAACTCAAGTAAGATTTTATATGAAAGTTTTAAAATGTTGAACATTATTTGCACTACACAGATGTAGGTCAGCTGAGCCCTAAGGTTTATAGGAAGCTCACTTTCTACCACCAACGTTGATTAAAATTCACTAAAATTTGGGATACATAAAATATGTCTTATGTCATTGATTATTTTATAGTTATAAAGTACGTTGCTCCACGTGTAAAGAACAATTTTACAGGAAGAACCGACATTCATAAATATTCTAAATAATTATTAGTGTAATTTTATTAATTATACATATCAAAAGTGACCGTTCATAAGATTTAAAGTAGATTTAGTATTGTTCATAAGTGTCCGATTCCAATTAAAATTGGACCTTAAAATGTATATATAAAGTCAAGTTATATCAGAATGTTCTGTTTACGGTTTGATTAACATTTTAAATGGAAAATTTACTGTTTCAACAATAGGTAGATAGGCATATATTAAGATTGGTGGTCCATATATGCATCAAATAGTTATAAAGTGGTTCACTATAGGGTAAATATTGAGAAACACTGTTCTATGTATTATTTAAAGTCCTCCACTCATAGCACGCTTGGAAAAATTAGCTTCTTTACACTCTAAATATGCGCCTCTATGTACTACACAAAATATCCCATCAGAGGAAGTATAGAGAAACTAACTTTTTTTTATTATGAGTTGTCCCTGGATAGTATTTGTAAAATCTTCTCTTCAGAGCTTTTAAAAAACAATTGCAAACATTACACTTTTGAATATGCCTTTAATCTTATGAGTATGTCCCTTAATGTGCCATTAATTTACTCCCTCTATCTCCATTGGAGCAAATAATTTAATTTTAATTTATTTAATTAATTTTAGGTATGTTTCTCTATGCACTCAAGAAACACCTCCTTTAAGCCATTAACAAACCATTATTTCGGGCATGACCCTTTACTTGGTTTTCAAAACCGCCTTTAAAGAAAAGGTTTACAGCAATTAATCTCCTTATGTTTTGGATATTTCCCTCCTTGATTCCTGCAAAATCAACCTTTCACCTTATACTTAGAGCAATTTTCTTTTTTTAACATCATGTTGGGTATATCCATCCCTCCATGATCCTTGTATGATGCCTCTTTACAAACAAGCTTAATGCAATTCACTTCCACCTTTCAGAGCTCGCTTAGAGCAATTAACTTCTTTACATTTTTGGTGTACCCCTCAGTGATCCCTGAAAAAACCTCGTTTAAGAGAATTCTTAGATCAATTCACTTCTTTACATTTTGGGTATGTACCTCCATGACTTCTGCAAACTCCATCTCTCAGAGCTCGCTTAGAGCAATTCACTTCTTTACATTTTGGGTATGCACCTCCATGACCCCCGCAAAATCCCCCTTTCAGAGCAAGCTTAGCGCAATCAACTTTGTTACATTTTGAGTATGTCCCTCCATGATTCCTGCAAAATCCACCTTTCAGAGCACGCTTAGAGCACTTCACTTCTTTACATTTTGGGTATGTACCTCCATGAGCCCCGCAAAATCCCCCTTTCAGAGCAAGCTTAGCGCAATCAACTTCGTTACATTTTGGGTATGTCCCTCCATGATCTCTACAAAATCCCCCTTTCAGAGCTCGCTTAGAGCACTTCACTTCTTTACAATTATAGTATGTACCTCCATGATCCCTGCAAAATCCACCTTTCAGAGCACGCTTAGAGCAATTCACTTCTTTACATTTTGGGTATGTCCCTCCATGTTTCATGCAAAATCCCCCTTTCCGAGCACGCTTAGAGCAATCGACTTTGTTACATATTGGGTATGTCCCTCCATGCTCCTTGCAAAATCCACCTTTCAGAGCACGCTTAGAGCAATTCAATTCTTTACATTTTGAGTATGTTCCTCCATGATCCCTGCAAAATCCTCCTTTCAGAGAATTCTTAGAGCAATTAACTTCTTTACATTTTGAGTATGTCCCTCCATGATCATTGCAATATCCACCTTTCAAAGAACGCTTAGAGCAATTCATTTCATTACATTTTGGGTATGTTCCTCCGTGATATTTGCAAAATCCCCCTTTTAAAGCACGCTTAGGACAATAAACTTCATTACATTTAGGGTATGTCCTTCCATGTTCCCTGCAAAATCTTCCTTTCAGGAAAGCACGCTTAAAACAATTTACTTCTTTACATATTGGATATGTTCCTCCATGTTCCCTGCAAAATCCACCTATCAAAGCACGCTTAAAGCAATTCACTTCATTACATTTTGGGTATGTCCCTCCATGTTTCCTGCAAAATCCCCCTCTCCGAGCACGCTTAGAGCAATTCAATTTTTTACAAACTGAGTAGAATCGTTTATGTACCTGACAAAATCCTCCTTTCAAAGCCTTCATAGAGCAATTTTGTTCTTTATGTGTCAGGTATATTAATTCATGTATCCTGCAATATTCTCTGTTTAGATCATGACATAGACAATCATATTTCTGTTTTAAATTTGAAATGTCTTGTTTCTTTAACTCTGATATAGTTTCTTTATGAAGGCATAAAACGTTGTAGCCATCCATTTCCTCCTGAAATAAACAAAAAGTTAATATGAATTATTATGGAAAATTATAAATCTTTTTGTTACTTAATATTTTTTAAATACATGGAAGAAAGCATAGCTTTNGTGAAAGGCGAACCTTGTGGGAGAATGATTATAATTATGGACATGAGCCATATCTCGATTAAAATCTAATAAATTGAAAAATAACACCTGGACACAGATATCAAATCCAACAGGCTAAGCCAACATTTCAGGCCTTGATTCCCATTTCTAAGTTTCACTTTTCATTTCATTCTATTTATAAATATAGTTTAGTTTTAATTTGATCAATTATGAGTGTAAGATACAAAGATTATAAAATGTATATTATTTATTATTATATTCAATCATAATACATTGATAATTATGAACTAGTTTATTCACTCATATTATAAGGGAGTCTGTAATGAAAGAGCAGAAATCGTCAGCTAAATATAAATAATCAATTAAGATGACAAGCTATCATATAACACAGCCAACTTTGAGTAGGGAGGGCTTTATGCTGCCAATAGTATAATGATGGAATAAATAGTTAAGCTATTGTATTTCTTATTAACGACTACAGCCACCTTTAAATATAATATTCTTTAAATTGAGAAATAACACCTGAACATGGGAATCGAACACAAGATCCAGGACCTTTGCATAAATCGTCAGCTACATATGAGTGATCCATAAGATTATGTGCTATCAGATAACTCAACCACCTTTGACTCAATAAGGCTTTATGCCTCCAACAGTACATTTACAATTGATATTACAATTACAAATGCTCTAACGAGTTGAATGTGGCTGCATTATATGATAGCTCATGATCTTAATTTATCCCTCATGTTGCTGAAGATTTTTGCAAGCCCCTCACAGAATCTGCCTTAAAATATGAGGGAAGAATGACCCTGAGCATTGGGACGAATCCTGGCTAGCTCAGTGGTTAGAATTCAGTTCTTGTTTCCAGGTGTTATTTTTCAATTTAAAGAATATATTATTTAGATGTGGCTATAAACGTAATTAACAAATAGAATAGATTGGCTATTTAATCCATCATTAAACTTAATTATTCAATAAACATTCTTATCTATCGCACATCATTGAAATTTATTTGGAAAAATTTGCATGAAAAAGGAGTAAACCATAAACTAAATATTTCTGTTCAATGGATATATCACCCAATAATTTTAGAGTATACTTTAATTACTCCAATCCATCAATTGTATAATCTACATAAAATCTAAAACCCAGGGTTAAGATCAAATCTCTACTATATTAATATAAAATATAATAGATAGCTTTCTTTCTAAAAAATGACTAATTAACAAATATACAGTAGAAATAATTTAGGTGTGAAATGAATACAAACTTGAAAAAATTAAAAATGGATAGGTATCAAATCATTCAGTTTTTTCCTTCTAAAATCTGAATCAAGTACTATTTTTTAACATTGATTTAAATAGGAATTTTATGGGAAATCATAATGAGTTTAAACTATTCAATTTTTCAAACTAAACCACGGTGAAGTAGCCAGATCCTATCGTAATAGCTTGGCTCTTTCATGATATGGTATTTGTAAATTATTTATTGTACTATTAGCAACATAAAGCCCTCTCGAGTATAAATATCTTTGTTATCTGATAGCTTGTGATCTTAATTGATCACATATATACAGAAAGTTTCTGCAAGGCCATCACAGACTGACTTAAAATATGAGTGAAGAATGACTCTGGGCACCGGACAATCCCTGGATAGCTTGGTGGTTAAAGCAAATGCGTAATGAGCCAAGGTCCCGGGTTCAATTCCCGTGTCCAGGTGTCATATTTAATTTTAAAAATATAATTTTTGATAAATAATCACTTTTCGACTATTTGAAAGTGGGCTGGAATTTTACTCCGTACCGAAAAAGTTTCTGCTTAGCAGTGTTGATGGCTTTCGACCTTTAGGTATTCTTCCCTCTGTGTTGAAAGGATTGAAGTCTTGGTCAATTGTAAGATTAATGAATTTATCAATGAGTATGGTCTATCATCTATATATCAATCAGAATTTCATGCTGGTCACACCAATCAGCATCATCATCATCATCAATTTTTCCCAGACTGTGCCCAGCTCAATTTAGTAAATGCATCCATATTCATTTAGCCTTCTCACACTATTCATCCTTCAATCACTTCCATTCTTCTCTTCCAAATTGCACATTTTATTTTATCTGCTAATCCCATCTCTTTCTTGGTCACCCTTGCGGTCTTTATCCTATATACTTCCTCTCTGTGTACAGATGCACAGCTTTAATCAATGTTTCTGATGATATTATCCTCCATATGGCTAATCATAAATTAGCACTTTTAATATTTATGGATTTTATTAAAGCCTTTAAAGGTGTAGATTTTGACTTGCTTTTAAATTAACTTATTAATTATAGTCATATCTCTCCAAGCTGCTTTAACTGTGTATAGTCACAAGAAGTGTATGGTCATTAATGAGATTACCTCTGCATGGCAATTTGTATGAAAAAGCATACTGCAGGGGTCGAGTCTGGTACCACAATTATTTTTACAATTTATTATCGCTCTATCTGCTACTTTAACACATTAACATATCAACTATATGCAGATGTTCTACAAATATATTTATCTGACAGCAGTATTGTCAGCTGAAGATAAAATAAATGTTGATTTTAAATCTATTGTGAATGGTAAGTTAATAACGGAATACTGATTAGCCCCATTAAATCACACTCATTGATTATTGTGACCCATAGATTTTTGTCAAACATAAATCAAAGTATATATTAGAGATATTGCTAAATGAAACTATAACCCCTTTAACTTATTTTGTCAACTTTTGGATTGTGTGATCAATAATTGCAACATAAAACTATTACTCTATAGAATATCTTTAAAGACTTAAAACCATTTTTTGCCACCTTAACTTAAATCTATGCTTATATAAAATTTGATACTACCTAAGTTTGACTGTTGTGACATTATATGCAATGCCCTGAATGAGGCTCTTTGTCTAATCGACTCAAACGTTTATATTCATTTACAATCTAAAATTCTTTGACCAATCGTCCCCATACTTTAAAAAGAATGAATGTTTATGACTAAAAGAACGACGTTCATTTCGATTTCATTCTTTAGTCCTCTAAATTCTTAACTCTTCTTCCCCTGATTAACGCTTATCCAGGTTTCAGCTGTTGAAAAAACATTGGACTAATACAAGTGCTAATAATTCTTCCATTCTCTCTATCTTTACACAAATCCCTGTCCAACCCTCAGGTCGGTATGCAAGAACGAATAGTTAATGCATAGTGGACCGATAGTGTGGTCCCAAGTACACTATTGCTCCACCTTTTAACCTATGATAACGCAAGCAAACCCAGGCTAGCGTCCATTCAGCATCCACTTAGTCAAGTTTTGCATACGGCCCTTGGTCCTTCACTGTAGCGACATCCCGGGCATTTAATTTGCCACATGCTAACACCAGAAACTTTATTTTGCTAAGTGAATTCAAAACAGAACTATCTTCATTAACTTTATAAAATTATAATTTAGCTTTTGAGAGTTTCTCTTGATTAATTATGAAGCCAAAATTGATACACAGGTGTGTGTAAGGTTTTACTAATATTAATTGTTGGTTAAAATATACATTTTGCTAAATTTTATAGAATGAATGATTTATTAAGTTTATCAATGATTTATGAATGAGTTAAAATTTAAACTAATTTATAATATGATGATAATTGTGAGACTGGTTGATTTGTGAAGAATTTTCTGATATATTAGTTGTAAGATATATTTTATCAATATTTTCATTAGTTAAGTTCCTTCTTATAAATTATTATCATCACAAACCGTTTACAACCTGTGGCCAGGTCTGTTTAGTAAAATGCCCTCTGTCCTTCCACCACTCTTCCTCCTGCACTCTCTTTCACTCTGCTCCTCTCACTTGCACACTTGCCACTATCTGTTTCACCCATCTCTTTTTTGGTCTTCCTTGTGGGCTCTTCCTTGCATACTTCATATCCATTAATCTTCTTGGAATCCTCTCCCCTTCCATCCTCATTACGTGTCCATACCATCTCATCCTAGCTTCTTCTACTATCTCATGTACCCCCCTGTACCTAACTCTAGACCTACAATCTTCATTCCTAATCCTATCTCTTCTGGTGAAAGCTAGCATGCTCATAAAAAAAACCTCATTCCCATGGCTTCCACTTTCCTTGTTTCTCTTTTACCCAAAGTCCAAGTTTTCACTGCATACGTTACTATGGGTATGAAGTATGCTCTATACAGCATACGTATACACAAGTTAACACGTAAATGAATTATTTTTTTTAGAATTTATCTAGAAATTTTTTAAATAAAAACCAAATGACGTAAATAAGACTTTAATAACTAAGTTTCACTGTCAACCATTGTACTTTTTTTTATGAATTGAAAACTGTATGTTATGCACTATTCACTAAATTAGTTATGCTTTATGTATGAATATAGACCCAGACTTTTTATGCTACATCATTTTCCTTGTAAATATTGACAGCTTTAACAGTCTATGTCAACTTTTAATTGTGAGAGAAGTGATAAGTTACTGAGAAAGGATTACAGTTTCATCTATATTCTAAGATGTCTGGATTGTATTGTAATTGGGAAAGATTAGGAAATTATGCTTATTAGCTTTATTTTTAAAATGGGTATTTATAACAAAATTCTCAACAGCAAGAATTAAAGTATTTGTGTAATATTAATTATTTTAGAATTTGTACTATAAATAAAATATGCTGCCTATCCAACCAATAAGCCATGAAAACAAATGATCAAAGTAAAACCTATTTTTAGATAATAAATTAAATTGTATTACCTTCAGCTCTTCTTTAATCGGAGGGAAATCAGATGTTGATGATGATAATTCTTTTTTTTCAATATGAGACTCATGACCTTCTACTTTGACCTCGATAGTCCCATCCATGTTATTTTGACTGTCAAACTCATCCTAGTAAATATAGGTATAAATATATATATAGAAACTTTTAAAAAGTGATGTTTTACTTAAAGAAAAATTTAAATATAAAGCAGTGTACCATATGATTTAAAACTAACCATTTTTGACATTATTATAATATTTATTTAGTCTGCTTATTGTTTTTATCATTTAGGTTCAGTAATTTTATTTTTTTTACTAGCTCAATACATCTAACAAAATATTGAGCAACTACTTACTATATATCACTAGATTAAATGCATGGTTTGGTGGACCTGATTGAAGGGTGAATACATTTTCAGAGCATTTCTTTATACACATTTTAGAAATGTGGTGTCTATAGAAGTTATTTTAAGATAGTTTAAAAAATTATTACTAAACCAAATTAATTATAATTTGTAGTAAATTATAGTCAAAATTAAATAAAACATTAGACTAAATCATATTTCATAGCAGTGGTAGCTTATAAGTTGTAGCTAGGGACTTTATAGTTAAATTTATTTTTCCTCATAACTCTACATATGGCCAACAACACAAAATATTAGGAAAAAAAATCCACTTTGAGAATCGTTGATGAATTTTGTCTGATGACTCATAAAATTTATGACTTTTAATTGAGTGTTCATCCTTTTCAATGTAGATCATGTGGGACGTATAGAATATGTATGATGATGTTAACAAATAATACATTATTTTATAACTTGGTCTAAGATAAAAAAAAAAGTTTGTTATAAACCAAACTAATCAATTAGACATACACAAAGCCAAACAACATAAAACATCTTCCATGATAGTATATTTAATTGTAATACCTTCAAATTTTCTTTAATCAGAGGGAAACTAAATGTTGATGGAAGCAATTCTTCTTGAACAGTATTAGATTCATAGCCTTCAATCTTGACTTTGCTAGTCACATCCATGTATTCTGAGAAGTCTAATTCTGCCTGTAAATTGAGAGTAAAAAAAAGGGCAATAATATACAAAAGCTGTCAGAAATCTTTGGCAAGCTCTATTTCAAAGTGATACACTAAAAAAAATATGGTAACAAAAGTAACATTTGTATATCAAATGCCCAAAATACAGGTACTTTCTGTAAAATCAGGAGTGTCTGGAAACTTTATTAGGCCTATAGAATACAAAATTCAAAAACTATGTCTTCAGATACAATTACATGTTTTGATAGTAAAGTTATAGTAGTTTATTTAATTGTAATACCTTCAAATGTTCTTTAATAAGAGGAAAACCAAATGATGATGGCAGCAATTCTTCTTGAACAGTATTAGATTCATAGCCTTCAATCTTGACCTTGCTAGTCACATCCATGTATTCTGAGAAGTCTAATTCTGCCTGTAAATTGAGACAAAGAAAAGGGCAATAATATATAAAAGCTGTCAGTAATCTTTGGCAAGCTCTATTTCAAAGTGTTGCACTAAAAAAATATGGTAACAAAAGGAACATGTGTGTATCAAATGCCCAAAATATGGGAACTTTCTGTTAAAATAAGGAGCGTCTGGAAACTTTAGTAGGCCTAGAGAATAAAAAATTCTAAAATTATGTCTTCAGATACAATTACATGTTTTGATAGCATGCATTAAAATCTCCACAGAAAAATGTATATATAAATCATAAAATTGACATTTTGCTCATACCATATTTTTTCACTATGGAATTATAGTTACCTATATACAATCACACTAGCCCATCAGCAAGCGAAGCAATATTGAAAAACCTGACATTTTATATGTTTATCTTGTGATCTTAAATTTTTAACTATTCAAAAATATTTAATTTATTTTTTAATGTATAAATATTCTTTGTAAGTCTCCTTGGGAACGAGGGTTTAAAAAGATCAACAAATCAATCATAAATCTCCTTGGCAATGAATACTTTGAGATGGAAAGAAAAATTATATTATTAAATAAAAATTAAAATTATGTGTGTCCGTTTGTTGTTCGATCATGCCCAAACCACTGTACCTTTGACCTAGCGAGGACTTTGTTCTTAATGTATTATTTTATCGGTCATTTGGTCATACTTTAAATGGAGCCATCTTGACATTTGTTGACCAGTTGGCTATCACTTTATCCTCATATGAATGAGCTTGTCGACCAGTTGGTTCAAGTCGGGTCAGCCACTTGACCCGCCTATCCTTCCAAATAGGTTTACATTTTGTCACCCAATCGGCTGTTTATCATATAGGTCTTACTTGTGTCAACCCCTTGGTCCATGTTGCTCCTGCATGTCATTCATTTGTCTGTCAATCGACGATAATTTTTCTGGCAATTAGGATGTACTCCCAAGTTGACCAGTTTATAGTCGATGAATTTGCCTGCACCCATTTACACTAATGGTATTTGACTCGGAACCAAGAGTTTAGAAATTGTAAAGTTCACAAAATTTCATGGTAGAATTGATGTTTATACATTATGTCATTTTATTTCCTTTTCTGTCCAAGCAAATTTTTAACCACTTTTCCTTAATGCCCTAAACATTTCTATTTTATATTTTTCTTAAGATTAGATAAATATTAACCCTTTTGTTTAGTGTACAATTAGAAATAATTAGTTGTTGGTAAAACAATCAATGATATAGTCACCACCCAATGTGGGCCTGTGGTTGTTAGGATGTGTTGTGGCCGAGCATAAGGGGCTGAGTGGATATATGATTGTGTGGGTTTGTAATTGATATTTGACTTTGGTTTTTGTGGTTTTCATTTGTACTATTATGTCTATTACTAAACGTGATGTTGATAGATATTAAAATATATGAAAGAATTTAAAAGACTATTTAGAAGTTTATGGCAGAACAAAATATTACAAGGGGTAAACAATGGCCTACTGACTTCTGGGTGATCCTACACGGTTGATGAACCTCGCTACCCTGGGGCTCGAGTGGTAGCCCTCCAATACTGGTACTGATGTGCCGTCGTCCTAACCTACGTAGACCCAAGACTTAGACTTGATGGTGATTGTTCAGCCATGATAGCTACTTTTTATCCTTCCTTCTGGTCTGGTTTACCTAAAGGAATTCTGACATTCCGTTTATGTTGTCAGTGAATATGTTCTATATGTTTACAAGTTAATCAAAACACCTTAGAATACTACGTTTTGTCATTCACAATCCAGAGTCACAACAATATTAAACAAGCACGCCTCTTAATTTAGGCTGTGTGATTACAATATTCATAATATGCAGCAGAGATTTAAAACCAAAATATGGTTAAATGAAATCTGAAAAGATAGGTTTTTATGAATAAAACACAATAGATGTATAAATATATAAAAGTTATTATTTTTATTAAAACAAAATAATCAGCAGAAATAGACACATTCCTCTATCAATATCCCTCACAAGAACTTACAACAACATCATATCTTATGACTAAATAGTCTGTTCACAATATAAAACACAAACAGCTACAGTAACAATATCATCTCCCAATTAAATCTTGATTTAGCAATATCCCTCACAAGTAGCTATGAGTAGCAATGTCATATCATCTCTTGACTAAATCTTTAAAAACCCACAAACCACCAACAATACCTGAGCCACTAGTGCAGCTGCCACCCTTCTTACACTAAAAAGTAACTCTCCTACAGCCTGGCCGTTAGGGCCAAACGCATGTTCAGACCTCGTTGACCTCACTCAATATTGTACTAAACTTTCCTCAGCTTTTAAAGAGAGAGGATACCCCTCATCTATTGCACTAAGCTTTCCTCAGCTTTTAAGGAGAGAAGGTACCCTTCAACTTTTCATTGATACTCAAATCTCCAGAGCCCTTAAAATGACTTAACAAATCACAGACAAATTTCTGAAGACATCCCTTGCAGAACCAAATACCACATGGGAATGCAAAGATACAATACTATCCTTAATAATGGCTACAACTTTCTAATTTCTTCCACTCACGACACAAAACCTTCTCGGCTCTACCACAAAAATCTCTTTCAAAAGGCCACCTAGCCTTTGCAACCTTCTAGTACACCCAAAATTGCCAAACCCCAAAAAACTTTCACCTCAATAAGCCCAGAAAAAGGTTCACATCCCTGTATGAAACAACGCTGCATTACCTGCAAGATCCACACACCCAGCAAGACCTTCAATAGTAAGAACACGAAGAAACAATACCCCATCCAAGGCCACTTTGACTGCAACAAATCCAACCTAATCTACCATATTCAATGTGAATTTAGTGAGCTTGAATACAATGGACATATAATAGGAACTCTGAGAAGAGAGATTAATAATCACTGTATAAATGCCAACCCCAAAAATCTAGAAAAACCACTTCTTCCCATGCTAACACCCACAATAAGGACTTTGACTCCTGTTACATCATCAGAGAACTCAGAACATTCCCTATAGCCTCCTGTAACAACTCTCCGCTTAGGCAATGGAAACTTTCACATAAATGGGTAACCAAATCCAGACTACCCCTTGGTTTAGATCTGAGAAAAAAAAAAGTACTTATTTATTATTTCAATTATACTCTTTGTTAGCCTTATATACATTTTTAATTATTAATTTTCCAGCAAGCTATCAATCTATTTAAACCTCCATTATGTCGCATAAATTAGGCAACACTGCAAGTTTTCAGCTATATATCAAATTATTCTAGCATGTAGTTCAATATATTTTTCTTTGTGTTTTATGTGTCTTTGATATGAAAAATGAACATTTCCGAAAATTCAAACCTTGTGTAACTGCGGACGTGTGAAGAAGTGGGGAGTGTGAAAAGTGTAAGGTGACATGAAGAGAGAAGTGTGTTTTGTTCCTATCTAGGCCTATCCCACAGACAAGTAAGAAACAGACTCTTAGCCTTACGGCTGCACTCTTTTTGCCAGCTTGAGTCCTTCAACACTGGGCTTCGCTAGTGTCACTGCTGGCTGATGATAGGACTAGCCACAGCGATCCTAGTGTCGAATTACTCAAGCTGCCAAAAGAAGAGCGACCATTTTAACCTGGAGGTTGAGTGTCTGGGTATATTATTTGTCTGTGGCCTAGCCTAACTATCCTGTCAGGTAGGCTTCCTTCACTATCACTTAATATTATTGTACAATGTTTCTACACATCTTATCATACATTTCCAAGAAATTAGGCAAAAATTGATTTTTATAAATCTTTATTTGGCAATATACCTCACAAGCCGCCTCAAGTAGTAATGTCATAAATTATCATCTACTGATTAAATATTCCTCTATCAACATCCCTCACAAGCACCTACAACAATGTCATATGACTAAATAGTCCTTTCACAATTACAAACACAGCCAGCTAAAAGTAATATTATATCATCTACTGACTAAATATACAGTACCTCACAAGTAACAATGTCATACCATCTTTTGGCTAAAATAAATCTTTATTTAGCAATATATTTCACAAGCAACTACAACCGGGTGTCTATTGAGTTGGAGAAACAAAAATTATTGAGTTTTTGGTGACCTTTATTGACAACAAAATTTCTTCGATAAATGGATGAACATTATATAATGCATATATAGGCATATTGCATTCTCACACACACAACATTAAACTTTAACTAGATGGCGAACATTTAACATTGTTCTTGGTCTCACGGTAAAAACAATCAGGCAACTTGTGGCTAGTACATGGCATCATGGGTAGTGGGTGGCTCGACATTCAACGTGTTACAATGTACAGGAAATTCAAACAAAAATATTTTTTGTGACATTATGACCAAAATATTGAAAATTCATGACTTTTCAAGGAATTTCAGGACTTTTGTGACCCAGAAGACACTCTCTACAAATAATATTGTAATATCAACAATTAACCAAAACATTTCCAAGCAGCTACAGGTAGAAGTTTCATATCATATCCTGAATAAATCTTTATTTGCAAAATAAATATCAAGCAGCTACAAGTAGTACTGTCGTATAAACTCCTGGTTAAATATTTATCTAACAATATTTCTCCCTATCAGCTTCAAGTTGTGGTATTATTTCTATTAACGTTTTCTTGATTTATAAATATATTACTTTTATATATATATACACCACCATTACTGGGGAGGGATAGTGTAGAACCATTTAGGAAAACTACCCCCAGTTCACCCGACAGAGATTCAAATCTCGATCTCCCCGCCCTCGGCAGTTTAGCTCAACACTAAACTAGCGTGTTAGCTAACTACGCCACCGAGGCTGGCTTTCTATATGTATTTTATCAGGCTTCTTATAGGGTTTTTTAAAATGTCATTGTCTTTATGTCTTATCAATTTTAATTCATTCTATATCACTTTACTGTGTCCATTTGACTTGTCAATATTTTTTATAACATATTTCAATAATCTATACCTATTGTCAATTGAAAATTCTTATGATTAAATTTCTAATCTAAGTCTTCTCTAATATCAATACATAAATAGCTTAATATTACCTTGGGCTCTACTTTAACCAGAGCTAAATCTGATGATGAGGCCATTTTCGCAGTGTGGTATTTGTAAATCTCTATCTTAGCCCCGGTTGTTTTGACTTTCTAGACCATCCTAAAAAAAACAGGTAAAAATTATATTGTAACACTTAATATTTATTTCCAGTTTGTTAAAAAAAATCATATTTTTATGTGACTTACTAATTTTGAGAGAAAAATAAATAAATTAAAAGCTGTAATAAATTATATCAAGTACTGGGATTACATGAAAATTGTTTATAATTCTTTCAACTTAACAGGTAAGCTACTCATTACCAGTTATCAAATGAATATCAACACACTAGTCGCAAATCATTGTAATTACAGCACTGACCGCCGTCCTGAGTCACAGATGGTTGTGGTATCTGATAGCTCACGATACTATTGGCAGCTCATATGTATCTGACGACTCAGCCTTAAACTATGTGTGAAGAATGTCCTTGAACACGGAAAGAATTAGAGATAGCCCAGTAGTAGAGCTTTGGCGTGTTAAGCAAATGTCCTGAGTTTGATTATGGTATCCAGGTGTCATTTTTCAAATGATTTAAATCAGTTGTCTAATTATAACAGTCTACTTTGTTCAGTTTTACTATCAAATCACACTACATGAATCAACTCATCTTTTCGGTTACAAAATTACGGTTTCCCCGAGATCTTTCTTTCCATCTCTTAAGTATAAGTAATTTGCGTAATGTAGCGTTAAGGTCTCACCAAAGATTACAACATATTAAAATTAATAGACAGATTCTAAAAATAAGGTTGTAATAAGTGGATGAAGTACCTCATAAAATATAAATTATATCAACGTCACTCCCAAGGAATGTGTGTTCACTGGACTATTTGAACTGTTGAGTTTGCCTCAGCCTGGAGTAAGCAGTGTTAGCACATTTGTCAAGTTTGCGTTGATAAAGTCGTGTGAACTTAACCTCTATAAAATGTTGCTGGTACAGTGAAACCAAATTTCACAAGTTAGGGAAGAACACCCTAAATTTGTTTTCGTCATGTAAGGTAAGAGACCAAGTTTGACACCCATAGAGAACCAGTAGAATTGCTGCAATTGTTCCGTTTAGTGTCAATCCTTCCCTATTCTCTTAAATTACCCTAATAGCATACTCTATAGCTAGATTAAAAATTGGTAACTTTAAAACTAGACCTATCTTGTCAGTTAGTATTTTGTCTAAATTTTTATAATTTGCTTGTAGTGGTTGATTTATAGGATTATGGTAGGAATAACAGTAAATGACATTCACAAACATTAGTAAACTACTTCCATATATTTATACTTCAACTTCTGTGATTTGCATCTTTAACTTTACATATATATTATAAACAGACAAAAAATAACATTAATAATCAGTTAAAAAGCTATAAATGTAAACCTCAAAAAAGTAATTTAATATTTTTATAAACATGTCTTCCTACCAGAATGGAGGTGCATTTATTTTAAGAGATCACATGATTTTTATGTTATAATAATTAAATGTAATATAGCACCTGTGATAAAAAATTGCTTTATTTTAAGTTCCCTTTATTTTTTTATTGTTATTTTTTTATAATTTTCATTATTGTTTGAGGTAAAAAAATACTGTTCATACCAACAACATATGAAAATAAATAGTCCTTAGTAATTGAGAATATCCTTATCACATCACCCGCCTCGGTGACCACATGGACCAAGACAATTTTTAAAATTCACTTATGTATCTTTTGAATCAGCCGACTCGGACCCTTAAAATTTAAAATGAAGATTCCATTCTTGAATTGGGTCAGATATGTTTCAGGGTGTTCAAAATGGCATTCCTTAAGAGGGTGGATAGAGGCAGAAAGGTTTGGGACTAACTCGCTCATTACAGTATTTCCCCAAACCCTGGACCAGGAAATTTGAAATTTTACTTGACAGGAAGGTAATAAGATTTCCTCATCAAACAAAAAAAAAAATCTAAATAGGAAAGTTTAAAATAGGAGCTGTGGGAAATTAGGGGTCTATAATTAGAAAAAAAAAACTTTTTAGATGAGATAGAAAATAAAATTGTGCACACAGGTAGAGAGAAAACTTCAGATAACCATAGAGGTTAAGTCTTAAAATTGGAAATTTCTAGGAATTGGTTAACCAGGTAGTACAGCACAATTGGGAATGTGTTATAGCCTTATAAACCACCCTATAACAACTTAATGAAATGAAAGGTTGGTATACCAGCTCTTGAATATATTAAACAGCCCTATCAAATAAAAGGAATAAAATTGACATGGCATAATTTTGGAAGAAAATTGGCCGTTAATTCTTTTTTAAAAAATAGTAAAAATGAAATGAGTAGGCCTTTGTGAATGAAATCAAACCAGGGTTGATTGCATGAACTAGGTCATGCCGGGATCACGATCAACTTAAAGTTAACTTAACGTAACTTAACATAATGGATCTCGTGTGTTTAAATGGAAGCGATCACGATGCAGTTAACTTAACAGTGACTTGCAGTTAACTTAACGTAAGAGATGTCCTGGGAAGTCTTTTACTTTAAGTGAACGTTACTTGAAGGGTATCACGTGATCT
>CABFWB010002612.1:0-101790 GCA_902151455.1 Timema bartmani | reverse complement strand
TTCCCTCTCCCTCCATGAAAATGTGGGTACACTTACTATACACTCGACCTTACTCATCCTTAATACATTAACATAATTAGTACATGTATATTATGCATAGCACTAAGAACTAGTAAGATGTGATACATTAAATACTCGAGTCAAAATACACTAAGTAGGACTATTAGAACCTGTGACTGCCCTTATTTAGTAATTCTGAATGTAAAAGCACATGAAAATTAAATTTCTGACACAGCCAAGATTCAAAATGTCTCATAGATGGTTTATCATCATCTTGACCTTGATCAAGAGATATTTACTGAGTAAATAGTTAATAAGTTTCAACCAAAAATACAAGCATTGATTTCTTTTATCCAGGTTGTGTGTTTGCTGAGCTTGTCCAAGGTCAAGCTTTGTGGCCAGGCAAGTCTGATGTAGACCAACTTTATCTCATCAGGAAAAGTTTAGGTGAATATAATCCCCTTTATCCACCATTTCTTTGTTGAAAGTTTGGTGAATATTCAGACAGCCAGGGGCGTCACACAAAATATATTGGAGTGGGAGGTAGGTTTGTGGAGAGTAGGGGGGATTTGGGGTGAGATAGTGAATTTCCCCAACACTAAGTGTTCTGACATTATAAAAATTCCTTGGTGACCAAGTAGCAAGGGCAACATTGAGAACTGAGGGAATGGGGGTGTATAAAAGTGGCATTCCCCAACACTAAGTGTTCTGACATTATAAAAATTCCTTGGTGACCAAGTAACAAGGGCAACATTGAGAACTGAGGGTATGGGGCTGTATAAAAGTGGCAACGCCGCTACTAGCCTAATAGAGTGACCAAGCTTTCTATACAGTCTACTAAATAAGGGATCTCCTTTCAAAATTAGATATGAAAAATACATTTCAAATCTGGTTTTTTAAATCATGATGCACAATATCTTAGGTCAGTCATTATGGTGTATGCCTACTAAACTAAGCATCCCTGGGTTTGATTCCTGGTCTGTCTTAAAATGTATGGTTGGTGAGTTGGAGCTTACCCTTCCACGGTGATGAATTAACAACCAGATAACTAGGTGCTATGTTTATTCAAGAATTAAGTTAGTTTCTAATCTGAGTGCTCTTCAAAAAGTGCATATAAAAACCTTAAATCAAAAAGCCTAAATTAAATATAATATGTCTAAAAATGTAAAAAAATATGTTTATTACATAGTGTTTAAATTATTTGAATATAAAAATTCAAAAATTTTAAGGAAAATAGTTCAAAACAATATTATTTGTTAAGAAAAATAATTACTGAAAAATTATTTTTTCAAATTTTCTTTATTATATTATTCTTCCAGGTGATTTGACACCTCGACATATGAATATTTTCAAGACTAATGAATTCTTTTTCGGCGTGACGTTACCACAACCAGATACAATGGAGCCTTTAGAAACAAAACTACCAAGACATATCAATCATCCTCACGTCCTGGACTTCCTCAAGGTCAGATGATAATTCAAGGTCACTACTCCTAAGAGATCAACAGCATAGCTTTTTAAGCATCCTATGAAACACAAAACACTAACAAGGAGTTGGTGGTTAGATTTATCATGGGCGGTTTAGTGGGATGTTGCCAAGGCAAGTAAGGCTTGACAAGACAATACTACCAAATTGTTCCCTCCTATTCAGTATCAAACATCTAAAAAGCCAATAAATATACAATCGTTAGTTGCATTATTGTGTTTTGGTTGGTCAAGTGGAGTGAAAAGTTTACTAGTACAGTCCTATCAAGCGTTGCTTTCTCTGCCACCCATTTATGGAGCCTGCATTTACTATTGTATTATAAAATATCAATTTATTACAAATATGTTTCCATTTTAATGGTTCAGATAAAATATTTTATCCTTGAAATAATATTGTAAATGTAATACAAATTAAATTAATTAGTAAAGTGTGTAGCTTCAATTAGTTCTAAACGAGTCTGAAAGTTTAATTGGGTTGTTTTTTGTGTGTTCAATTAAACACAAAGATATCTAAATCCCAATCCAGAAAGTACAGTGTAAAGAGAATAAAAAGAAATCGACCGGTATTTACCTAAAGATAGGCTTAAAAACACTTTTGATGATGGGGAAATCTCCAACCTTGATGCAGCTATCTGCAACAAACCCCAGCTTCCTAGGTCAGAGATCGACCCGGTAAAACTGACTTCTAGCCCTGCTGTTTAGTGGCTGTATCTCCCTTTTGTGTATGTACAGAAATGTCTCGACAAAGATCCAGCTAAGAGGTGGTCCTGCGAACAGCTGCTCAGGCACCCTTACTTTGACAATTTCCACTTCAAGATGCCAGAGTCGGAATTGGACGAGTTTGAGAAATTGCGAAGGCTGCGAGATAGATCAAGGGTAAATATTAGTGCTAACATTAACAGCAATCGAGGCCATAACAAGAGGAAGTGTTTCCGAGGTTCAAACCCACCCCAGTTATATATTTTTAAACATTAAAGTTCTGCAAGAACTGTAGGTGGTATTTTTTGTGAATGGTTTCTTACTACACAATTGGGCTATCCCCATATTTACAATAATGGAGTAGTAGGGATAAGGAAGGTAGAATTTAAAGGAAATGTACCTCCATTTGCATGGAGGGAAAAGCAGAAACAATTTTATTAAAAAACACCCTCAATACACCCGATCAGGATTTGAACCCTAATCTCCCAGTTTTCAACAATCCAGTCTATTGCGAGAATAAGTGAAATCTAAGATCATGCAACCTCCGAAACAGGTCAATTCAATATTTAAAAAAATTCCTAGCCATTATTTTTTGGAAGATTTCACCGTAGGTCACTAGAGGTAAAAACTACCTGCTTCAATAAGTAAATTTATCGCTATAACCCTGACTACAATAATAATAGCAGATAGGTACAAAATGTACGAGTGGTACATAGCTTGACTGAAGCAATGTTGTAACTTACATGTAAAATAGTCCTCATTAATATGTATATTCTAGTGAATTAAAAAAAAATCTTTGACTTTTCCAGGTGCGTGTTAGCCACTGATTAAGTAATCCCTATTTTTCAAAATCAAATGAAATTTTTAAATATTGTGCTTTGACCTGCACCAATGGTTATGTGAACAATGACAAAGGTATCAATCAGTCTTATCTTGTCTGGTTTCCCATGTGAAAAAGTAGTCAAGCTTTAAATTTGAACCGGGTGTTTTAAGGTGATTTTCCTTGCATCTTGATTTTCCTTGCATCTTTACCAGCTCACCTTCCAAGCAAATGTTGATTCATTTTCTCTAAATTCAACCTTCCTTATTTCTATCTAATTACTATGAATAAGGAGATAGCCCAAGTACGACGTGAATGAAAAATAAAAACGAGCCAAGAAAACCGTATTTGAGTGAATTATTTTTATATAATTTTTCACATCTTGAATGCTGGAGTATTTGAGCTCTAATTGTTCCACTTTTGAGGATTTTTTTTACTTGTTTTTTAATGGATTTTTATTTTTAGTTTTAATATTTCATACTTTTCTTAGATTTTTGTTCCTAAATAATGAAAAATATCATAAAAACTTTCAAATATATTCTTGGACTACGGTAGGTATATCGACTTATTTGTTGTATTCTAGAATTCCAGCTACAGCAACAACTCCATGCTACTGCCCCAGTTGCCGAGTAATGCGGGAAGTCCAGATTTCAGGACATCTCTCATACAACCAAGAGCGAATCAAACCTTTGACCACCTGCCGACCATTTGACCACTACAATTACCACCCATTTACAAGCCATAAACCCTGTACAAATACAAGTGATTGTCAACGGCGAAACAGAGATATCTCAATACAATATCTTATTATCAGAAATTAATATAAAACATAACAATATCTCTTTCTTAGCTGTCAAATTTAAAAAATTTAGCATTTAATTTGTCATTTGTTCTTACGTACTGAAAATTGATTGTTTTATAAAAAAATTAAACTGTTTTACAGCTGTTAGTATAAATAAATTAAAAATACTTTTTTCTAACATAATATTTTTATCTTTTACTATCTAACAAAATATATTTTACAATTATTTATTTAGATCATCTTTAAATAACAAATATTCACTTGTTAAATTATGCAATCAATGACAAATATCTAAAGATTAAGTCGAGTACTTGAAATTTTATAATAAAGTAGTTAGTATATTCTAACTTTATCAGTTTCACAGAATATTCCAATAAAATCTAATCGAGTTGTTTAAAATCAAACTTGAGAATAATGAATTATATTTTCAAATTAATAAATATTAGATCTATATGAATTAAATAAATTATGCTTAGAGAAGGAAAGGGACCAAAGTATGCCTACAAGATCATGAAATGTCAACAAAATAGAAAAAGTGTATTATAAAATGGTATAATGTGCATAATGTGAGGCCATTTACATGTCTATTTTTAGAGATTTGTGAGTATTGAAATAATTTTTGGACCGAGAATAGCTTTTACAAGATACTCGACCCAATGAGATGATGTGATGATCATGATTATGTGGTGCCAGTAGAAGTCTTAAACTTAACCAACCAGACCATGGCAAATATATGAACAATTCCCCTTCAGAAAAAATACCTATGGTGCCACCGGGAGTCAAATTTAAGACTTCTAAATTAGTAGCCAGGAATGCTGACCCCTAGACCAAGAGGCTGGCCATGAAGAGATGTAAGGGGGTAGGAATAACTCAACAAAGAGGTGAGGGTAATGTGCAGACATCTGGCCATTGGAGTGCTGTTAAAGTCAGCAACCTATCAAACTATTTATCTAAGTGCAAGGAAATGGAGTACAGCTTAGTGCAAAAGTGTACAATGTTCAGCTTATGCTTTCTTCTCTGCTAGTAGGGAGATGTCTCCTTCCCTCCAGATGTCTCAAGGTCAACACCAAAAGAACAGCTATAATCAAGATTAGGAGAGGAGGGTTATTTATAGCTAAATCTTCGAACCCAACTCTATTTCCAAAAAATATTATTTTAAAACTGTACTAAATTATGTTTAAATTTGGTACAGTTACTAACAATCACAGTTTTATAAAAAAAAAATTTTTTACTCATTATAATTTTTTTTTTCAATTAAACAAAGTTATTTTTCTTTTTAAAAACTATGTTTTTATATTAAATCAATAAATAACTTTTTGTAAGTTGTTTAGTTTTATTATTAGGTAGGTTTAATTTCTATATTTCTTGAATTCAAATATAAAATTTTCTTTTGCATCAATGAATCTTCAAAAATGTACAATTTTAGTTAAAGTGAAAATATTGAAAATTCAATTTTTTTAAATTGTTAAAGGTTTGGCACTACTGTTGATTGATTTTCAGAACTTTTTGAGAATTTTATTTTGAGTTCAACTCAAACAAAATATCTTAACTCGCAAACCTCTACTATTTCTCCTAATGTATAATGATAATGAATTTAGTGAAAACATTTATTAGTTTTATTGCCTGCATACACCGTATTTTGGAACAAATATTAGAGTGCATGCATTTGATATTTACAAAAACTTTTATGAGTAGGCAACATTTTAGTGCCAGTATTGGCTGGCTTTCAATTTACTTATTCTAATAAATAAAAGAAAAAAAATTAATTATATAGTTCTATTACCTTCCCCCTTCTGTGGGCCAGATCTGTCAGGATAGCTTGCAGGAAGGGTAGGGCCAGTGGCAATGTAATTGGTTGGGTTCAAAATGATAAAGAAGATTTCAAGTTTTAGTTTAATAATAGTACTAAGAAGTAATACAAAAATGTGATGTTAAATGTGATATAAAAGAAATATAAGAAATTGGATGCTCGCGCCTGTGGAAGAACTGGCTTAGTCGTGAAAACATCAACTGATAGGGTGACTGACACGGCTTGTGACCCCTTACAGAACTTGATCTCGGTACCCTGGGCTCGATGGCTACCCTCTAAGCAAAAGTGCTTCCGATGACCCAAAAATGTATTCTGTTTGGTCCGGCGTCGGGCAAAGTAACTGCCTCTGAAATATATGATAATGTATCAGCCCCGATGTCAATAAAACAAAGACTTTTATAGCCCGTTACTCCACAACTAGTGTAAGTTTGTTGTGAGTAGTCAGCATTCCTCTTTAATGTTTTCTAATTTATTACATCAAGTTTGTTAAGCCAGCGCTTTCACCCACGTAGGTCCAATAAAGTTATTCAAATCAAAATAAACATTTCACATAGTTCAAGGTTATGAAAGTTCACATTTAGAGCATAACATTATCACAATGTAATCTTTATCCTTCTATTATTCTTACAATGTTTATCAAATTCAGCCATTTGGCACCCCTTTTTATTTGGTTTACACCATCCAACTTGGAGGAAGAGGATAAAAAAAAAAAGCAATGCAAAGGAAATGCACCATTATTTGTATAAAGAAAGAATGTGAAATTATAGATTAATATTATATAATTGAGCGTTTAAAACTTTACTTAAATTGAATAACTGCTATGTGATTGTAATAAAACATGTTTAAAAATAAGACAAATACAAATATTAGGCAGGTGATGAAATAGTAGACTGAATGATATCAAAATTAAAAATTAATATTGTATATTATTTAATTGTTAAAAATAAAGTTATCAAAAACTTATTTGATGATTTGTCATTTATTATTTTGTGTGAACAACCAAAGTGGGAATAAAGGCTTAAAACAGTTACAACAAACAATTTTTATAGTGTGATTTTGAATTACATCACTTGCACACTTCTAAAAAGGTGGATAATTCATAATTATACGTTTCCAATTTGATTTTATAAAAAGTAATATCACTAGCCACACTTTGTCTGTTCTGAAAGGTAGCAGTCTTAACTTGACCGACTAAACCATGGCCCTATCTTATAAGCTGCAGCATAGTAGAACCAAGCAAGGTAAGATCCTTAATGCTATATTTTAATTAATTTACCAACACTTAAAAAACAAATTATTATGTAATAGCCTTTAACTTTTGAGAATATGACATTTTTATTAGAAAGTATTCATGACAACCAACCAAGAAAAATTAATAATTTACCTAGACATCTAAACTATTGGCCAGATTCATAATCAGACTTGACGCGCCTAAAGTGGTGCTCGAAACCAAATATATTAAGACACCTACCTTGACTCAAATGAAATGGGCACTAAGTTTGACTATGAATCTGGCCCTATGTCTATTTTATTTGGTGTATTTAATGATTAGGTACTTTTTAATCACTTTGGGACTAGCTTAATTTTAAACAGCACGGTTAACAATCAATAATGAGTTCTAGTGTTAATAATTTGGACATATCTTCAACTGCTAAAACTAGATACAAGCATAAATGTTAATATGGTGGTTGAAACAAGTAAATTTTTTTAAGTATGGCATAACATCCAGGCCCGCGGGGTCTGCAATGCGGAAAGCCGGGGGTTGGGGGGCGAAATGGTATAAGTCGGCCCATGAAAGGGAACTTTAAATTACTTTAAATTTGGTGGAAATAGTTGTAATAAAATAACTATTATTGACAATTTAGATAATTATGTTTATCATAAAGTGTTGTAAATTATAACCAAGCTATAGCATTATTTCAACTATTTCGTTCGGTTTTAAATAGCGCAGAATTATTTTTATCTTCATGCAGTCAAGTTGACTGACTGACGACGTTTACAAAGCTGAGGCTAAAACAGTCATTATAAGGTGTGATTACTAAATTAGTAATTATTTAGGACTATTAATTATTTCTTATAACATTTATTGAGGTGTTAGATGACTTAGAAAAGGGGGCTCAAAAATAAATCGGGGGGAGGCTTAATCTGTTACGCCACGGATAAAACCTAATTTTCAATTGATAGATGCATGGAAGGTCAAGATTTGTTTGTAAAAAATTATCTTTCTGTCAGTTATTAAGTAATAGTGTATAAAATGAGAGTGAACTAAATTAATTCTCTTTTTATTTAATAAATAAATGATAAGACACAATTGCACAAACTTTCTCATATTGTATAATATAGTTTAGAAGATAATTTAAAAAAATAGGCTATGAGTAAACTACCCTAAGTATGCTTTCTTCATAAAACAAACACGTCATCTTGTTAATCACAATAATCCCTCCTTATATATAAATTTTAAACCAAATTGTTCAAATATTTTAAACAAAATTACGATTTTCAAAAATTATTATTATTTGTAAACTATCCTAAAATTATTTATTTGTAAAAATAAAAACGTATACTTATTTATCGTGAAAAACTATTCAGAGATTCCCATTTTGCGTTCAATCTCGGTCAATTTCCAAAAATTCAAATTGTCTATAATTTGTTCTAGGTAAACTACCCTTAAATTAATTTATTTTAGATACATTATTGATCCTATGTAAAATAGTCCCTGATACTAATTATAAACAAAACTGTTACCTATATGTAACCAAATCGTTAAGAGACATTTGTAAAGTATATCAAGGTTTTGAAAAATCAGTCATCAGTAAACTACCCTTCAACGAATCTTTGTCCAAAAACCAATTATATAGTGCTATTTTTCATGTCGAACAAAACCTAAATATGCATTTTAAACAAAATCGTTTGAGCCATTTTTGAAAAAACTAAGATATATTAGTAAACATAGTTAATTCTACTGTGTATCCAAACAGATGAGTATAAAAAATAAACAGAAGAATTTGATATTTGAAATTGAATTTGATATTTTTCGACTTTTGCCATGGTTGTATTTTTAGAAAAGGTTCGTTTTTTATACCCTCGATATGACCATTCCAATACCCAATAGATTAACAGAGCTTTCCAAGGCCATCATCACAGCATTCACCTTACTACTGTAAAGATCCACAATGGCACGTTCATGCAGATCTTTAATTACATCAACCGAGGTTGGGCAAAACCATGAACCATTGGGAAACATTCCCTGCTGACTGACCCAGTCCAGTGTGGACCACTTTCCCTGCTGCCCCTTCACGAGTGTCCGAGGGATCAGGCCGCAGCAACATGAGGTGTCCGAGGAGAACCAGGCATGCTTGAACGTAGAATCTACAGCTATTAATGATGTGGGGGATGTATCTAGTCCAGAGGCTGTAAGTAAAGATTGTTGGAGGCAGTGCACCACATGACGTAGCTCGCGAGATGAGCACACCAATATACTTTCCTCTTGTATAACCTAGAATCAGTTTCCTTGTAATAGACGGGTTAGCTAGATTTTTTATAGTACTTTTCTTTTGTAAGCTGAGTCTAACTACCTGTCAGAAATCTCAGCATGTTTATACTAAATGAGAAAAGTAGAATTTAGAGAAAATCTACCAAAATTTGCGAAAGAGGAAAATATTGTAAAATAAAACAGTCTCAGTACACCTGGAATGATTTGAACCCTAACCTTTCAATAACCAGTAATCCAGTTTATTGTGAGAAAGACATCTTAAACCAATCAACCACCGAAGTGAGTCCAAACCATTTAAATTTACACAACTTTATACATCTCAAGGATATTTTCAATGCAACATTGCATAGTTTTTACTTCCTGAACTTTTAAAGATCACATCACACTTACTCAGTGCTTTGAACTTGGATTGAAATTACCTAGAACCAAACTACCCTGTCTAGAGTTTCTCATGAGATTTCCTTGTGTCACAACCCTAGATTCTCCCCCTCTGTGTCCGCTTGGATGGTCACCTATTCACAGAACTATTTTCTCCATGTATAATTAATATTAATAAGGATGGGTCCTTCAAATCCCTAAGGATATTTAAGCTTTAAGGATTTAAAAGAAAATCAGATTTGGGATTTGAAAAATATATATTTTTTAATTTTTTAAAATTTCAAATCAGATTTCTTTAGTGATATTATTATGATCACCAGTGTTTTAGCCAAACAAAATTATAGGACAAACCGAACAACCAGATCTCAGACTAGTATGTATTAAACGCGAACTCTTAATTTAGTAAAAAAAAAATAGTCCTTTCGTTACAATTTCTATTTTATATAGCAACAAAATCTGAATTGAAGAAAAAACAATCACACAAATTTGGGAAAGCTACCTACTTAATATGTAAGATTTGGATTTGGTATTCGTAGGTAAAACGTAGACCCATCTTTAAATATTATCTCAAGAGAATTCTTCTATACTTTAATATAGTTGACTTGTTTGATTTAATTGAGCCAGAGGGACATGATCACAATAAAAACCTAATTTTATGACATATCTGGAAACTATGCTCAAGAACAGTAATTGAACACAGTGTGCGAATCAGAACAAACCCAATTTCACTATGGAATTATTTTTTTTGTCCAAAGCTGGGGCCCTTAGATAATCACACAGACCATCAACTGAGTCAAGATGTCGAGCCTTTGCAGATGTTGTCAATATAAGAAGAACCTTAGACACATTACTGTATAAGGTATACGGATATTGACACATGGTCACAATATTTATCTTACAGATGTCATCAACAGTTAGCATCTTTCTAAACTTACAGCTATAGAACACACTATAGCAAGAATGTGTTAGGAAAGGTGCTATCCAGTGGCGGATCGTTGCACAGGCACAAGAGGTACACATATGGGGCCTCAGTATTGTAAGGGCGTCAAAAAACCAAACTTTTTTTTTTTCATTTTCAATGTTTTGTTAATTGATACAAAATATGACATAGTAAGAATATTGTTGTGCTTGGGTGGGGCGAGCAAAGATTTGCAAAGATGCGTGGAAACATAACAAAATTCATATTCAGATGGTGTTGTGAGGGAGAAGAGTTCTTCCAAAACCATTATGATTGGGTTTCACTTCAACCATAAGTCTTACAAACATACTGGACCCTCCAACTTCATCAGAATCAGACCCTCCTAGTCTTGGATAACCCACTGCACTCTCCAGGAGCCTCCAACTCCATTGGAATCAGGCCCTCCTAGTCTTGGATAACCCAATGCACTCTCCTATGAAGCCATGAAGCGATATATATTATAAACAGCTATTGCTCTCGAAGAAATCAAGCTGTACTAAATAAAGGTGGAAATTTCGCAGCAAATTATTAAGAACAAAAGTTAGGTCAAGTGTGTTTAACATCGGTCCCGTGCTGATGAAAAATGAAAAAAGATATTAGCATTATATATAAAAATCTAATCATTTCATGAAATATGCACAAGAAGTAAATGTAATACTAATAATACTAAAAAAAGATGCACAGTGTGATTTTATTTTATGACTACATGAGTATGTGAATTTTTATGTGTGCGTTTTTGTATACTTTAGAAACAATAAATGATATATTTTTCAATTTACACATTTTAGTTTAAATTCCTTTAAATAATATTCTTTTACTAAAACTTATTGAATGTATTCATAAGCTAAGTCATGTAATCTGCAGCTGTAGTTTTTGGTAAATAATATCAATATATAGAGAATAATAGTGTAACCCGCATTGGTGGGCTCCCATATTAATAATTCAATCTCTGGTCTGGTTTGTCAGTGACCAAGGGGTAGGGTTTGGACTACCAATCAAAATATGTCTTTTCTTCAATGGTTCTCCACTTTATTTTTTTAGCAATGCATCTTACTACTTGTTTTTACACTATTCATTCAAGCAAATGTGGGAAAAGATTTTCTAAATTATACCTTCCTCACCTCTACTTCATTACTGAAAACATGTGGACAATCTAAACAGGTATTTAGACGCAGTGAACCAATTAATAAATTAGTACAATTATAACAATGTTTGAGAGAAAATAAAAGTTTTTACTGTCTAAATTACCTGCGTTCTTAATACATATGATACTAGGTTGAGTAATTTTTGAAATATCAGTAAAGATAAAGTGATAAAAAAAATGGCAATAGACAGAACGTGACCAATAAAAAATAACTATGAGACTCAACAAGTGGCACCAAAAATATATATATAACTGAAATTTAATATAATATATCTCATTAACTATTAGAACTTAGTTTTATTGTGAATTACAAATTATGTTAGTACCCTTATTTGTTTCTATCTTTAATTTATTTTAACTTATGCATGAAAGTATAACTCAAAAGTGAAAAAAAAAGAAAAATAATTGTCTTTAACATGATTATAGTAGTGTACCTGTTGTAGTGAGGCAGCAATAAACATATCAAAGCATCCAGCCCCAGGAGTGACCACTGGCTCTGACACTAACTGGTACAGAAGGCTCAGAGACTGTTCCACACATACCTGGTAATATTTCATTGGCTCAGTTAAAATGAGGACATTCAATTTTAAAGTGTGAACTATATATTAATAGCTATTATACAAGTTCATGCAATAATCACATTGATGGTAAGGTTGGCAGTAGATATTTTTGACAGTGACGAGGTGGTCAAGGTTTGAATCTTGGCCAGGTGTATTGGGTGAAATTTTTGCGTGCTAATTAACTAGCGAATTTTATCCGCTTGAGTGGCTGAATAGTCTAAGGCATCACTCTCGTGTTAGACTGGCCTGCTGATGACGGGGAGATCGAGTTTCGAATTCCGGTCGGGTCTACTGAGGGCGGTTTTCCTAAACGGTTTTCCACTCGCCTTCCATGCTAATGTGGGTAGATTGCCTTTAAAATGCTTTCGTTCTCATCTCTTCCCCATTAAAGTAATTATTATATATGTGTATAACCTGAACATGTAGCAAACAAAATAATGATAAAAAAAGTGAATTTGCTTTCCATACTCTCTATATGCCGATATGGTTTCACTTCACCTGAAAACTACATACTTTATTTCTACTACTTATAATATTCTATCTTCATCCCTACTCCATCAGCATAGTTAAATGTGCATAGCATAGATGTGCAATAAGACATGGTGGAAAAAAAATAATCAAGTTTGAACAAAACCTAACCTTTAATTCTATGGTTGCCTCTTCTCCGATAGCATTCACAAACAATGTTGCCACATTACCACCTTCTCTTTGCAAATGGAGATATTCCTTGCCGTCACAAGTCAGCTTCCTCACAGAGGTAATGCGGCCCAACATCGTGTCCAGATTCTCCACATATCTGGTAAGACTAGATATAGGTACAGCACCAGATAGTTTCTGCACAGCTTGGGATGGTGCTGTGCCAAGTCTGTCCAGTAACAAAACCCCTTTTCTCCGAAGATGCATGCGTAACGTAGGGTGAACCACTTTCTGGCAGGCTATTATCTTCACTCCTGAATTCACGGCTTGCTCAATAACTAGCATGGCATGTTTTAAAAACTCACTTTCTGTATTGAAACAGCTCTCTGATGTTGTGTCTATTTTGTTAGAATCGTTCGATAATTTATTGCTAGACTCATCATTTGTTAACATAATATTAAAGAGAGCCAATAATAAATCTTCAGTGCCTCCATGAAATTGTTTTTCCAAAAGATCTAATAAGTTATCGTGGACATCAAACATGTACAAGACACCAGGATAAAGGCGGCTATCACATCGGGTTCCATCACCTGAGATTACGATAACCTCTCCCATCTCCTCACCAATGGATCCCAGAAAGGCTTTGACTAGACACACTCCTAGGGGCTCCACCTCATATACCGTCAACCCACACATTGGCTTTGACAGCAGAACAGAGTTTACTATGTGTAGCAACTGTTTTACAGATGAGAAATCGATAGAGATCTTCAGGCAGTCGGATTTCAAGATAGAAGACAGCTTCGGAAGAATTTCTTGAATCACTACGGTTGCCAAACTTATGGCAACTTTGTCTTTCTTGGACAAGACTTGCTCTATCATAGACGAGACCAGTATGCCCATGTACAGTCCAAAATTATTGTGTTTTTCAAGTTGTGCCTTCATGATCTGAGCCATAAACACACAAATTGGGTCTGAAAGGGGTATGTTACGTATAATCCTTGATGATGCTGATGTAATAGTAAGATAATCACCACCAGATACTAAAATCTTCACCCCTGATTTTGGTCCTAGACATGACCGCAAGATGCCGCAAAAGGTTCGGAGTGTTGTAATGAAGTCAGGATTGTCCAAAGGTTTCACTATTATTTCTGCCATTTTACCTGATAAACAAGATATATTAAGAATTAAATAAGTTAAATGTTACATATATAACAAACATATACACATAACAAACAAACAAACATAACATACATAGCATACATACATAAATGAGTGCACATGTGCATGCACACACACATATAATGTGTGTAAATACATATTATGTACATACATAACTACTCTCACAGTTCCCTTATAGGGTAGGCAAGAAACTGTGCATGTAGCTCAAAAAACAGCTCCGTACTTAATTCATTCTCAATAACTTTCTCCACACTTCTCTTTCCTTGTATACGGCCTTTGCTTTAACAACATCCATACACCGAGTCATGTATGATCTTTTCTTCTTAAAACTCTTAATGTTTCTCTTTTTCATACATTCGTCTACAACATGTATCCACTTATTACATGACCTACCCCTTCCTTTTGATCCACACACTCTACCTACATATGTTTGCTTCAGCACTCAATCCACACTCATCTTAAATGTTACAAACACACAATACAAAGTATCTGGGTTAAAGAATGGGAGGAGTTGCATGGATATTCGAAAAACCCGAATAATCAAATTTTTTAGAAAATCTAGCCTCCCATTACATTACAAACTTGCAAGTCCTTAACAAACAGGTTTATTTAGACAAATATTTCATGATATTTGCCAGAATACAAGGTCAACATAAAATTTTCAAAACTTCACAATTCACTCAGAAGCCTAGTTCACACAAAGCTGAAAACTCCTAGTTGGACATATGGATAAGCCACAAACCAGCCGACCCATTCATGACTAATTGGGAGTTCACGGTAATTATATATGAACTTAATTGATGATACTTTCAAAGTTCATACTCTATCTAAGAGGGTACATAAAGTCTATATTTAGTATATTTTCGTACCAGTTTACTGGTAATAAATGACAACAACATATTCAATCCAAGACTAGTAGTTCTGTGAATAGTTTAGGGCCTACCTATCTCCTTACATTCAAAAAATGCTGAGTACATCATGTTAAGATTTGTCATGTTTTTATTCATAAAATGTATCTTCGGATTTTAAGTTAAAATATCTTCTCTGGTTTTGCTTGGGATTTAAGTCAATATTTTCCATTGGTAATAAAGTTAAACGAAAAACAAATGAATACTATGTTCAATAGTATAATATATTTATAGATAATAACCAATGTCCATATGGTATAAGACATCAGTCTTGCACTATATGTCTAATTATTAAAAAAAAAAAAAGAAAAAAGATACATATATTGTTTGGCTTAGGTTCAAAGAATGTCCCTGCCAAATTTGGTTAAAATTGGTTTTTGTATTTGGCACTTATCACAGAGAAACCAACAAAATGCCAAATGGTCAAGTTAAAACCAGACCTTCACTTGACTTGATAAAAAAAAAGACTCAGGGTGGTTTTAAGGCAATGTTTAGGCACTTACTTGGATAGTGAATGAAAATTTAAATAAGAGAAAATTACATGGTGTCTACTCAACTTGACCAATGAAATTCATGACTTTTTCCCTGATTTCCCCTGGTCATTTCCTAAAATTCCCGACTCAAAAGTCTGTCCACACCCTTCTGTCCCCCCACTCCACGGTTTTTGTTAATCTTTTTTATGAATAATAATGTGTTTAAAAATTTAAATAAAGTTTTTTTTATTTGTATTAACATAGTCTACTAGGAATTATAAAATTATAAAATATATTACACAGTTACAAACAAAAGACAGTTTGAATCACATTGTAATTTACTGATTTAATGATTATTATATTTTGAGTAAAACAACATTTTCCCGGATATTTTTTTATTTACCAAATTCCCAACTTATTCCCTTTTTTCCCAACCACTTCAAATTCCCGGCTAATTCCAGTGGTAGATACCCTGAATCACTCTCCCACTTTATAGCATTTATTCAGCAATAAAACCTCAGACCAAACAATCAAGAACACGATTAATTCCTCCAATTATATTTTTTGAGTTATTTATTCTAGAATCTTACATATACTTTCTAGAATAGCACATCTAATTCCAGAGGCAAAGTAGTTTTATAATAATGTAGACTTATACATAGTCCCCGGCATCATGAATTATTAATATTAAATGTAGTAGTATAAACTTACAAATATTAAATTATTTTAAAACCCATTGAAATGTTTCAACTGGACTTGTGATAATCCAAAACAGCAGTTCTGAACCTATTTTCCGCCACCTAACACTTTGTAAAGCTGACATTCAAATAAACGAACACTATGATGGGTGTACTAAGATTTAATGAAATTCAAATAAATATGTGTAAATTTGACAATTGACATAGTCTTTTCTTAAAAATGGACACAACTTACAAATTTGTGTGAAATCTGAGAATGATGTAGTTCACACAACTTTTTCATACAAAGGTAAATAGTAGATCGATTCACGCGCATCTCACTATCAACATCAAGAGGTATCGACCGATTCTTTGACTTGATTGTTTTTAAATGTTGTAAATGCAATCTCTCACAAGTATCCTGTATAGAAAGGAAGTAAAGTGTTTAAGGTTTTATTCATGATTGCAAGGTATTATTTTTTAAGAGAAGTTTAAAACAATCGACAAAGATACCTTGACATTTTTATTCAAGATTTGTATATGAAGAAACTTTTATTAAATGTTATTTTTCTACAGTTGTTAGTTTTTATGCAATGTTTCAATTGTGTTCACCAGAAGTTCCAAACCGTGAAATAACCCATTCTCTAAAAGGAAAGTATTTTTTTAAACCTTCCTGAAGACTCGGTAAATGTTCAACTTTATTTTTCTTTGATTGAATTTTATGTTTTATTTCCAATTCATTTGAGATATTCATTGCAGATGGAAAACTGTTAAGACACAATTTTTTATAGTTGAAATACCAAACACTAAAGGCAGAATTTGGGGTTGCCTCCCAATATTTAGAGGACATAAAAAAACCTAGATATAAATCGACAAGCATTATTTACTTTTGACTATTACAAATTTATCATGGAGCACTCCGGTTCATGTTATAAATAATGTTGAAGCAAAGTAATTTTAGTGATAGTTTATAATATTATATGATTGGTTTAAAACAACATTTATTGCATTTTATGTTGTGGCCAATCGGAATCTATGGAAATGGGTCTAAAGGTTTTCTTGCCATCTCCTTGTGAATGATCCTTTTCATGTTTGCGACGGTTAAAAACATATTGTAGGAATACTACAGAACAGGAAAAGTTATTGTTGTTGGCGCTTTTATCCAGTGAATGGGATATAAATATTGATGATTAATGAGTGGTAAATGATTTTGATACAATGAAATATAGAAGGTTGAAATTTAGGTGAAAGAAAGGAACTAGACTGTAAATAACTGGGATTTAGGTTAAAAAAAAACTCATTTGCTGTAAATTATGCCTTTTAATTATTATTTATTTATATTCATAATCTCCCTATATGTTTAGAACTTCATTATGTTATTCATATCATGTGACTGTTATAATTTATCAAACACTTTGTAAACGCTTAAAGTTTTGAGTTCTCATTTTCCTACATTTAAATACTTTTAAAAGCCGCAAAATTAATATAAATAATGGAAGTAAGTAAGTGACAATATTAGTTTTGTTTAAAATTGAATTTTCTTTTCAATTAGTACTGGCCTCCTTTCTAAATAAACTTACCCCTTAATACTTCCCCCTCCCCCTTTATTGCAATCCCCGATAACCTCTTTGCTTTTTTGGAGCATTACAAAATAAGTCATCATCATCATCATTCGACGTCTCCACCTCTGCGGGTCTTCCATTCCTGTTGATCTCTACAAGTAACTTTTAAGTATAAAACATAGGTATATTTGCTTTCTGGGGTATTTTGTTACCCCACAGTAGGGTTTATCACTTCACTGTAAAAGTGTGATGTTTTCTGTGTCCCAATTGAATATTTCCTGTTTAACAGTGTTATCCTTTGAGATGATGCTTCCAAGGGATTTAAAGTTTAAAATGATTCTAATCCGGGCCTCTCCAAAAGGATGTTTGAACTTCTTCCTTTTCTATCAACAGTTATTTACAGTGTCTTGGTTTTACTAGTATGGAATACTCCCCGGTTTAATATTAGCCCCTCTAATTATAATCAAAATGCTAAAATTTCGCCTATGCCCAACATCATTTTTTTATAACTATTTCCTTACATCACTTCCTGATACTAACATCTCTTTTCTGACTTTGATACTAGAGTTCAAGGAACTGAGCTTATTGAAAATATAAGCAAAATATGTAAGCTTAGCACACCAAGCAACATAAAGTACATCTGAATACTTTGATTTTTCTGTTTAAAAAAAAACAAAATTTTACCTCTAAGTTCCAAAACTCAGTTCAATATTTTACCTTTCAAAAGCCAACCAATTTCAGAATGTAGCATATATTTATTGCTCTGTACCCATTTCTTGTCACAGCCTTTCAAACAGTCTGAATTTTACTGGAAAATTTTCTAATGAAGTTGATCATATTTAATACGGTTTTAATAACTTTTCCCAATTTATTTCCATCTGTGCCTTTCAGAATGAGCGCTTGATGCAAGAAGCAATGTGTAGTAGCTACAGAAGGGTTTTTATTTCACACATAGCTTAAAAATTCTTTCAAAATTCCTGTTATTGCTGCTGCACGATCATTGCTTATTGAATTACAATTAACCCAATGCAAATTATTTTCTTTAAAATGAATATTCCCTTCACCAAATATATTCGCACCAGTTGTTCTTGTTTTCTAACTGCTGACAAAATAAAAATGGCTCAATTATTTCAGAACCTTCAATGAATCTCACAAAATATATTACCAAAAATGTCGGTACTTTCACCTAACTGTAGTTGCAAACTTGTCATTTATTTGAAGTGTTCCAACATGGATTTCACTGTTCATAGATATTTCATTAATTCATTGTTGGATCGCATCATTTGAGAGTGGTATCTTTGAAATTTGTTTGGCCAATTCAGAACTAAGTGTTGCTGAAATAATTTATTTACATGTTAGTAAAATAAGTTCCTCTCTGATATTATGGCTTGCTTTTCCTGTGCAATGAATTCAGAAATTTTGAATGATGCTCTATGGTTTTAAAAGTTTTTGCATAATTTCCAATGTTGTTTTTAATGGGGAATGGAGATGGAAGTAGTATACAGATTTTGGTGCGACATTCTGTAGCATGTCATTTATATGACATCTACAATCAAAATTCCAGAAAGACACTTAAAACAAGATAACACATACTAATCTATTCCAATAAGAAGAAACAGGTGGTGACTCACTCTGAATGGATGTTGCCGGGAAATGCCCAAGCATCGAGGAACATTACCCCATTGCACCATTTCGGTATCGTGAGCATTTTCATGTCTTTCACGTTTCATCGTTCGAGTAAGAGCGAATATCCCTAATTATAGTTATTAAACTGAACGAAATGTTCTATCTAACCTGTGTCGGTTCTTTGTCTACAAAGTAATAATACCTATTCGTCCAACCTAATGTTTTCTACCTAGATAACGGAATACAGTTATCATTAATTAGTTGAATTTAAATCTTGTCACTCATATGTAATTCTATATCTTTTTATTTGCTTTCTAATAAACTTATTTGTTAAACTTAT
This sequence comes from Timema bartmani, assembly GCA_902151455.1. Lineage (NCBI taxonomy): Eukaryota > Metazoa > Arthropoda > Insecta > Phasmatodea > Timematidae > Timema > Timema bartmani. The sequence goes on along the minus strand of CABFWB010002612.1, from coordinate 82,240 downwards.
ATATTTTTGTGATGCATTTTCCTTCCCTATTCTTCATCATGTATAACTTATTTAATTATGTAAAAGCAATTGTTTCCTTTTCTACATGATAGGAAAAGCAACGATGCAATTCTTAAGGTTTTGTTCTAAATGTTGGTTGGGAACCATTGATTGTTTTAGGACTGTGTTCTTCCCCAGTCCAAGAAAACCTGAAATTATTAATTTTTATGTTAATATATGGTGATATTTCTACTACAATTTGCTGATTTTACTCATTCGTGGTAAGTATTAGATAGTGTGGCTTCTGGAGTTTCCCAGTGCTACGACTGAACAAGATACATGTACATGATCTCAACTAATACACAGATTGATTCATCACCCTCCACCACCAACAGCTTACAGCAGCCGATCCCCCAATACAAAATAAACTAAATTAGAGATTTTACACATTCAAGGAATTACCATGCTAGTTAGAGTATGTATACATACATTCAACTTTGATATTTTAGAGTCTGAATTATGCTGCTTAGTGTAAAATACCATGATAATTTTAGTGGATTGTGTTGTAAATGTTTAAATTTCTCACAATACGACACACAGTGGTTGATAACTACTGGCCTAGAGAGTTTGTTCACAAGATCTAATGTCCAATAAATCAATATGGCCGCAAGAGATTTTTTTAAGCACCAGTCTTACTACCCATTCGAGTTATACACTTATGTACTAATTAAGCTAATGGGTTAAGGATGCGGAAGGTTGAATTTAGAAGAAGTGTATCCATATTTGCATTAAGAAAGAGTGGCAAACCACCTTCAGTACACCCAACCAGGATCAACCCATGATCTCCCCATCATTGGCAGTCTAGTCTATTGCGAGAGTAGTGCTTTAAGCCATGCGGGTGGCAGAGTATTCATGTATTCTAGAGAATAAGAATGATAATTCTGCAAATTTAAAGGTCTAGTTTAGTTGATTTTTTTTTACATATATTAAAAATTTAATGTTGCTACTTATAACCAATTCAATCAGCTAGAGCCAACTTTTTCTAAAGGTTTAATGCAGTTTAAGTGAACTACTTTTCTTGAGGTCAATATTTTCACAAAGGTATTTCTTATGTGAATGGCAGTTTTGAAGTTTTAAATCAATTCTTAATTGTCTTAGAATGTTTTGATATGACACTTGAAATAACTATTTTAGAGATGGGCCGATTCCAATATTTCTCAAATCTGAATCTTGAATCATATTCTTAAATTTTCTTTAAAATCTCTATTTCAAATTTGAATCCTCATAAATATAAAAATATACAATTTTAGTTTAGGTGAAAGTATTTAAAAATTAATTTAAAATAAATTAGTTATGGTTTGATGCCACTGACAAAATTTATTTAATTTGTCTTGTCTATTACCTCATAAACAACAAAGAGAACACTTTTTCTTTAGTTAGTTTAGTTCTTTAGTTTATTATAACAATACAATTTTGTCCTTTTTGTGATGATAAATGATAAATTAAACTATGAAAACGCTGATTGTATTTAGCCCATTTGCATCATTTTGTTTTATTTTGACAAGTTTGATTGGATTAAATATTTTACTTTCCCTTTATCTGTGACATTATTACTTGATTAAGGATATGGAGTGTGTGTACAATATTGTAATACATTAAGGACTATAAGTATGTTAGTAATAATGATACAAAGTTATGTAATGGATAGAATTTAATAGACACAGCTTTTTACTAAGTTGGAAATATATTTTGATACACCTGTACATTATGCTTACTAAACATATATGGATTGCTGCAAAAACAAACTAAACCTAAGAATATAACGAAAAGTTACATTTAAAGTTTTAATTCATACCTATATGACGTTAAATTTAAACATCTATTAATCACTAGAGGTAGGTTTTGAAGTGTCATCTTTCTTGAAACTTTGAAATGTTCCTTCGGCTTTTTCAACTAAGTATTCCACAGCCTACAAACAAAAGAAAACTATAACTGAAGTATATGATAAAATACCAAATGCATAGTCAATCTAATAAAAAATTAATTGAAAGTTAAATATGGATTTATCTAACACTTTTTAGTATCATGATTATAAACTTAAGATACAATAAGAATTAACGAATACCCATTTTAACTGGTAAATTAAAAGTACATAATTATTTTGAATTTGTAAAACAACTTTTTGATTGGATTGCACTTTCAATACACTAACTTTTTAGCCTTCAGTAACTCAAAAGTTAATGTTCTTACAGAGCATCTAATAATAATATAAACCATTAAGTTATTCATTAAGTCACTTTCTCCGTTCTCATGTTTATTCATCCCTCTTAGACAAGAATATCATAATAGCTTTCTCAGTACTTTGTTCTCAAAAACTCCCAATTTATTTTCTTGGTTTGAAGAAGTTGACAAATTTAAATACAGATTCTGAAAATTGAAAAATGACACCTGGACATGGGCATCGAGCCTGGGACCTTTGTATTAACACGCCGGGTTTGATTCCCGTGTCCAGGTGTAATTCTTGCATGTTCAAAATATGATATCTAGATGCGAGTAAATCCTCACTAAAACAAATATCATAGCTTTGACTATTTGATTCTTAAATTTAAATACAGTTAATTGCCAACTACACGCGGTAATGAAGGGGACGACTGCCGCGAATAACTCAAAATCACGAATAAGCCGAATATTTAGTAAAACAAAAGATTATATCACATTCAATTCAAACAAGTAATCACCTATCGTGATTGCTTTTATGACCACATTATATTTCACACCCTCAGATAATTAAAAAAAGCACTTTAAATCAATGTACAGTTCACTCAAAATGGACACATCCCTTAAAAAGTTTGTATTAGTCTTCTGCTTCATTGCAGCTGCTTCCTTTTTCCTTATCCTGCTATGTATTTTCCGTAACATCAGCTTGTCAGAAAGGAGTGTGTCATTTTCCTATTTCGGATAATTAAGCAGGCTATGAGTCCATTCCATAACCCCCTTGCATAAACTTTTTGTCTTTCTGGCCATTTTTTATCCCCTAGGGATTTACTGAGTACTGAGTATTCTCCATCAATGCGGCATTTTTCAAAAGTATCCCCTGTTCTTGGTGATACCGCAAAGCGGATAATCACGAGTCTACTGTACTTGGAATTATAATAAGTTAGGAATGGAATTCAATAAGAAGTCAAACACACAGTCCATACAAGCAATTCTTGCTATTATTTAGTTTGTAAGTTGTTATTGTCTGTTCTACCTCAAAATATTGAGCCTTAAAATATACAAAACTATAATCCTACACATTGCTCTTTATGGATGGTCTCTCATATCTCTCTGAACTATATGATTTTGTGTATTTTAAGGTTTAATATTCCATGCTATAAAGGACAATAATAACTTACAAAGTTAATTATAGCAAGCATTGACTGTATGAACTGTGTGTTTGACCTCTAGAATCCCTTTCCCAAATGCTAGAATAATTTTCAAGTACAGTGGACATTAATTATCCGGGGTTGTATTAACCGGGCTGTCAATTAATCAGGGGAATAAATTTTTAATAGCATTTCAAGATATTATTTAATAACAGTTCAACTATACACACTAAAGCATGGTATAAACTGTCTGGTGAGTGTAAGCCTACATAATAAAAAGTTGTGAACACGTTATCAAAAAGAAATGATGACCATAATGAGCCATCGTCATTTGAGCACACTTATCCTGTGTTTAGTTTTGAGGCAAAGCAGGCACATTGCGTCTGTGTTTGTGTTTTAATGTCTCATAATAGGTGAATACACTACTTTTCCCATAATTTTAATTTTTTTTAAAGCCCTTTGTGACCATGACTAAGCATAAAAAAAGTTGTTCTTCCTATAAAACAAAAACTTGAAATAATGTTTAAAAATGAAAAAGAGTCGTCAGTAAAGTCGTTAAAGAATGAGTTTAATGTTAGTGAGCAAACAGTGTGTGATATTTTAAGAATAAAAAAAAAAAAGTTTATAGAATTTGCTGGATTTTCTGATAGTGCATCTACAAACCAAAAGAACAGGCAAATCTTTCTTTTCTTCTTTCTTGACAAGGGCCTCAACATCTTGGAGCTTGAGCCAGCCCCAATGTATTAAAACTATGCTAGGAATCATCACTACAGCAACAATATTGCGATTCAAAAACGCAAATAGTCTTACAGCTGGGCTCATTCTGAAAAAACAAAACAAATAAACAACAAAAGATTAATAAATATATAGAATGGGGTGGGGGGGCATTCACTCAAAAGCTGTCCCCAGAATAAAATTTCAGAGAGTGAAGTCTAGGTTAATAGAGTGCACTTAGTGCCAAAGCCCAAGAAAATTTATGAATATAAATGTGTCCAGAAATTATTTGGCATTCTTTTTTATGGTAGCTTATGGCTCTAAATCTGGAAATTTAAATTTTTGATTAGATTTTTTAAATTTATTAAAAAGTGGTCCAAAGTAATTAAAATTATGAGTTGTTTTTTCCGTCTGTTTGAAGCAAAGAAAAGTGTTGCCCAGGTACTTCTGCTAGTAGTATAAGTGAGTTATAATATAATTACTTAAATTTATGTTAAAACTACTCTTTGTATCATAAATAAAAGCCAATGAACATTTATAAAATGTTTATAGAAGAAATTATATTCCATGCTCTAGAACAATGGGTCTCAAATTGAGGGTTGCAAACTGAATTTTGGTGGGTCTCAAATAAGTTTTTGGATTGTGAAAATTGTGTAATTAATTTAAAAATAGAAAATCAAGAAAAAATTGGAAATTGTAACACCAAAAGAATAAATCTAAACAAAAAACAAAAAGAAGGAAAAACACAAGGCACATAATGTATGAATAAGAGAATCAATGGAAAGTGAAACATCGGAAAAAAAAAAATTTAAACAAGGGGAAAAATAAGGAGCATATATCTGGAATAGTTTTAAAATGTGCATAGAATTTTCTAATTTCTACAGAAATTAAGGATTTAATTATTTTGTATCATATCTATATGATACGATCATCATCACCATTATCAACTGTTTGCAGCTTGTGACCTGGTCAGTTTAGTAAGATGCCTTCATATTCCTCTATCCTTCCACCATTCCTCCTCCTTTAATACTCATTATTGTATGAAATAGATTTTAAATGATCAATGGATTTATGCTGTGGTTGAGACCTCTAGGGAAGCAATTCTTAACCAGGGGGGCCTTGAATAAATAATTAAAAATGTTATGTGCTTATTACTGACGTTAATTATCTTAAATTTTACGTTTTGGAAGAAAAAATGTGATGTAAGTATAGTTGACTCTCAATTTTCTGGCATAATGGAGGAGAGAGGAAGCACAAATAATACAAATAATCCCCATCTGTTTACTATCGTCATTCAAAATTTGCTGCTTTTTGTTTCAACTTATTTATGTGAAAAGGGATTTTCTACAATAGTAAATATTAAAACAAAGCAGCGAAATCGACTGTGAATTAAATCCTTCATGCACTTAGCATCAAGTTATACAATTTAAACAAGAATATACAAATTAGTGGAAAGTGTTCACCGGCAGAGGTTCCATTAAATATATTTAGGTAAATTAATTCCTGATTTTTTATTTGTTTGTTAGTATAATCAGTAAATCACTCTTTTAGACTAAATTTGAATGATTGATATATTAGTAAAAACAAGGCCACAAAAATATTTTAGGATATTTAGGGGGCCATGAGTAATAAAAGACTAAGAGCCACCGGTCTAAGGCACTCCCTCACTACATTTACTGAGCAGCTCTAGTAGTTTTATTAGTTCAAAGTTCGGGGCCTAATTAGAAGTCATTACTTCATGCAAAATTGTATGTGGTATTGGTAAGTTAAGTGGGATTCTGATGTATTTATAAGTGCAGTCCCAGGTGTAATAAGCCTTAGTTTGTGTTAAAAGGCTCTTAAAAAAGTACTTAAACGGTACTTATAATAAATATTTCCTTGTATAATTATTTTATTATAGTTTATAAATTAAATAAGGCAATATTAATTGCAACTCGGCTATATCTGGCTACAGCCTTGTGTACAATTCATTGTGTTCATATTGAAATCAAGTCGTAAGCCTTTGCATGTTATATCAGTAAGGAAGAAAGTTTATTCTGCATTCGTTGATCTGGAGAAAGCGTACGATGGGATGAATAGGAGAATGTTATGGAACTTTCTTAAGTGTGTATGGTGTAGATGTTTGGTTATTAAATGCAATTATGGCAATGTATGATGGAAGTAAAGCATGTGTTAGGGTAGGTGGGGCTTTGAGTGAATGGTTTGACATTGAATTAGACAAGGTTGTGTTATATCTAAATGGTAGTTTAGTGTATTCATGGATAAGTGTATGAGGGATGCTTTTGAGGATGTGATTGGTGTACAAATGGACAATGTGATTATGAGAGTGCTGTAATATGCAGATGATGCTGTATTAATGGCTGAGAATGAAAGAGACTTACAGAACACATTAAATAATTTGAATGTTGTTACAGACAGACAGACAAGATCGTTGTACGAATGTCTCCAAAACTAAGGTGATAGTGTTTGATAAGGACAGATCATGAAATGATTGTCACCTTAGTATATATGGAAAACTGTTGGAACACGTGAAGGATTTTCTGTCTCTGAGAAGAATGTTCTGTAAAAATGGAAGGATAGATGGTGAAATTGACAGAAGGATGAATGCATCTCGGAAAGTAGTTTGGATATATGGCCTATGTGAACTATTACAAAGAATGAAGTATCTAAAGAGGCAAAGATGCAGTGTATAGGCTAAGTGTGTTGATGCCAACATTGTTTTCCGGATGTGAAGCATGGGTTTTATGGAGAAACACAAGAGCAAGGTGAATTTGGCTGGAATGAGATATATGTGGAAAAACTCATAAATAAAATTATCTATCAGTATTTAATTTTCATTAATATTATTGTAATCTATGACCAAAAATCATTATCAGGATCAGGATCTATGTCGTAGCTCCATCAATTATTAAAACAGCAACTCCATCGGTAAATAATTACTTTTCAATTTCCAGAACCTGCTTGTTAAATTTCACAGATCACATTTTACTCCACAGACCAATTTACTCACGACATAGATATGAATACTCCAGACTAAAAGCATTGTAGGTAGTTTTCTGCATCACTAGCGCTTATGTGCTGGTATACAACATTTCTTGACTCCTCTTTGGCCAGCCTCTGTGACTAAATTGAATGAGTATTATCTAAACTTCCTACAATTCATATTATTAGTTCCGTATTGTCTCACATTAGTGCTAAATTTATTTCAAGTTTACTTTAATTATTGTATAATTTGTTTTTGAGTTGCTGGCCCAAGTTGTTAACACTTTAATCATTTTGAACAAATAAACATTTTCAGACATGAGTAGCCAAACAAATACGTATTTTTCTGGTAATTAAAACACTAACTAAAAATAATACGTGCTTTATATGCTGTATACATAAACAGGATGCGGCAGAAATGATTAGATAGTTTTAAAATGGGAAATATAATATAGTGAGACATTTATTCAAAAAAGATTTACATGGCAGGAAAGAACATTCAAAATCATTACCTAACTATTTCATCCTTAACTCTCGATTTGACTCTTATGTCTTGAATATAATGTCAGGCAAGTGAGCTCCATTGTGCCGCACACAAGTCTCTGTACGTTAACTAACAGAGTCCATCGTCTTGCACAGCATCTCCTTGGGAATTTGCCGAATTGAAGCTTTGATGGATTCCCTCAATTCTGCGACAGTGTGAGGCCGATTCTCGTGGGTTTTGTGATTCAAATGTCCCCACATAGAAAAGTCGCAAGATGATAAATTCTGGCAACCGTGAAGGCCATGTGACTACCAATGCGAGACATGAGTATCCCTGGAAACATTGCACTAAGAGTCTGCATAGAGGCTTGCACTGTGTGCACTGTCACGCCATCTTGTTGGGACCACAGATGGGGCCTATGAACACGGTGCCGGCGCAGTTCTGGAAAGAGAAATTCATCCACAGTATGGTGGGATAACTATCAGATGTTACCGTAACCACATGTCCGTTGTCATCCTCAAATAATTTTGGACCAAGAATTCCAAACTTACTGACTCCACACCATACCGTGACTTTATGAAGATTGATGCAGCAAGCGTGGGTTCTCACGTGCCCAGTACCTGAATTTCTGCTTATTCACATACCCACTTAGATGGAAATGGGCCTCGTCCATCGTAATGAAATTGTCAAGGAACTCTCGTTGACCATCAATCAGTTCCAGAAGCTGTACGCAAAAATCCCTCCGTTGTTTCAAGTCTTGTGGACGTAGCTCGTGCACCACTTGGATCTTGAAGGGACGGAAATTTAAATCCTGGTGTAATATACGCCTCACACTCCTATCCGACATGTCCAGTGTAACAGAATGTCGACAGACTAAACTTTGGGGATTCTGCTGTAGTGCCACCCTTACTTGCTCAATACAGTAGGGTGCCCGCACAGTTCGTGGATGCCAAGGGCTTTTCCTATTCTTGGCATATGCGGTGGCTCTGAAGGCCCTTACCCAATTTAAATTGGTTTGGCATGTGTGGACCCTACCATTTGTATCTATATTGAATTGGTGCCTAAATACACGTTTCACCGTAGTATCCGAGTTATAGTTCTTTAAATATCACTCCACGGCAAAAGCACGGTGCGCACTCGACCAACGCTTCATAGCCACGTCGGGCTTGACCTTGCTCCACAAGTCAGTGCAAGAAACAGCGCGCTATCTACCAGCAAATGTGTTTGGCACCTGTTTCAAACTGTCTTAAGATTCAGCGGGAGTTGATTTCAAAACAGTATTTTAGTTATCAAGTCTGTCACAATACTTCAGAGCATTAGTAGTTATTTTCTTAATTGAGATTTGTTCACACTAAAGGGGAAATTTCTTATTCAAAGCAACCAATGAGAAATTATTAGTGAAAGAAAACAGCCAACACGGCTTGCAAAGGATTATTTCGTGGAATTGCAAAACAAAACAAACAGTAACAAACTCTAGATATGTGTGTGGGGTTGAAGTCTGCACGATCTAGCACTACTCTCCTGTTAGAATTGACTGCCAAGTATGGAGAGATTGGGGTTCAATCACCGTCGGTGTGCACTTCCTCAAATTACACCTATATCATCCCTTACCCATTAGCGTATTTGGCGTATAGTCCGAACGGGTAATAAGACGTGTTGCTTAAGAAAACTATAGAATATGGGAGTGTTTTACGAAATTGTTTGCAAATTTGCCTTCACGCAAATGCATGTATATTTCCTCTAAATTTCTAACTTCAAGCTTGAATAAATAATATATAATATGGCAATTTGAATGGTTAGTGAAACCCTGAATAAACCGGTTACAATAAAATAATAAAGAATATACTTAGCCAATGCTATAGTAATAGTCATATAAAAATATAATTAATATGTATTAATATTCTTGTTGATTATTGCTTTTGAAAAAAAATGTATACATATATATATAATATACACTATGTTTGTTATTACCTATCCATACAATACAAGTTATAACCACGGTAGTAGGGTGAGGATTAGGATGGTAGGATAGTGAGAAATGTACCCGGATTTATGTAAAGGGAGAGGGAGAAACCTTTTTGGAAATATGTCTTCAGTTCCTGCTGCCAAGATTGCCTATTTCTGGAAAAATATAATTATGAACCTGATTTTAAGTCCGTGTGCCCAGCAATAATATTTTATTTATATATATTTAACTATATATTAGAGTATGTTTTAGTGATTATGTAGTTTATACCACGCTACTCACACAGGTGAGCACGTGGGAAAAGGCGTTAGTTTCATCTATTCTAGTTTTATGGTAACTAAAAGGTCTAGGCTTGAGTTACTGTTAGGTGTGCATACGGTTCTCTTACTTAATTTTAAGTTATTTACAAAGTTTTCTCAATGCAAATGCGGGTACACTTCCTCAATAATCCCACCTTTTATGTATCCACCCCAAAATATAAATTTGCGGATAGCCCCGTCGAGTAGTAAGACGTAAAAAAAAAAGTTTTAACATTAGCACGATATGAAGCAGCTAAGTGTATAGTCAAAACGCTAATATCGTAAAACAACCATTCCAACTTTGAATAATCCCCATACCAGCCTCGGTGGCCGCACGGTCTAACGCGCTGTCTCGTGTTAGACTATAATGCCGAGGACTAAAGATTGGGATTCAATCTCGCTCGGGTTCACTGAGGGTGATTTCCCCATTCTCTCTCTCCACGTAAATGCGGGTTCACTTCCTATAAATTACACCTACCTCATCCATAACCCATTAGCGTAATTAGTACATAGGTGTATAGCCTTAACAGCTAGTAAGACGCGGTGCTTAAAAAAATCCATATAATCGGTAATCGAATGCTCTAAAGTCTTTGGCGTCCCTTTCTCAATAAATTGGCCTACCGATGATGGGAAGATTGGGTGTTGAATCCCGGTTGAGTGTACTGATGATGGTTTATCATAAATTGTTTTCCACTCAACTTCCACACAAAGGTGGGTACACTTTCTCTAAATTACAACCTGCCTCATCCTTAACACATTAGCGTAATTATAACATATTATGAGTATAACCCGAACAGGTGAATCTAGGTGACCAAGAAATAATATTAATAAAATAATTAAGAAGTCACAAACATTGATCTTGTTTAAAAGTATTCTCTAATATATTGTTTAATTTCTTTAACCAAATTCAAATATAATCATGAGAGAAAGTCCCGTTCCCTTTTGAGTTAAAAAAGGGAGAAGGCTTAACATGATTGTGTGTTCTAAAATCTAAGTAATGTTTATTTTTCTTTTATGATTAATTTCGAACTAAGATCTCATGTATTTTTTATAATGTTATATTACTGTGGTTTTTTGTGTGTATATTAGAGGGTAATTATAGCAAACAGTTGCTATAATGTTTCAATTAAATAAGATACAGTATATTTAATATATTATTGAACTTTAAAAAAAACTTTTTTCCCCCCTTTAAATCTAAGGGGAAATTAGATCATTTTGCCACTTCTGTTGATATTGTGGTTTTATATGTTTTCAGCACTGTGTAAATTGTAACAGTTTTCAAATTTCAAGATGGTAGTTTCATGCGTTGCTTTTGGTTGTACCAACAGGTTTTCAAAATCGAATGAGGGTATTTCGTTTCATAGGTAGATACATAAGTATTTATCTTTGAGAGAACAGTTAACGACATGCACCAAGGGGCGGGATTCTTTTTTTCTATTTCGAATTATTAGAAATTCAATTTTTTCTATCATTTATAAACAACCTAAGCAAATGTTTGATTAGTAAAAAAAATCTCTTTTTAAAATTTTAAATGGTTAAAAAAAATTATTATAAAACTAACCTAATTCACGGAAGAAAAATATTGTATTAACAAAGATTCTAGGCCTATTTTGAATCACTGTCAGAGTCCTATTATTTAAACATTTATAAATAATAGTTGATTACATTTTTTATTTATTCACTCATGAAAGGTTATGTTAAGCTCGGTTGGGGTTTTACTGTCTTTTAAATCAAAAGTATTGTGAAATAATTGGAAATTTGCTCATGATATTTGTATAAGTGCTAAAAAAAAATTACATTTTTACTAATTTGACCCAGAAAAAAAAAGAATCCCTCCTTCACTGTGCACCATTCCCAACTTTGATTCTCTTGCAAAACTTGACAGTAGTCTTTCTCTTATGCTGAATGTCATAAAAATGTTTTCTTTGTTATCTACCACTACCAAATTTTATTATTATTTACAATCAACATACCAATATTTAGGCCTATATATAAAGCATACACGAGACATTGACTCATTCTACAAATTAGTAGAAGAAAAATAATATGTTTGAAAGATTATAAATACAAATTTACAATAAGAAAAACCTTTGGTGGCTGTATGGTCTAGGGCATTATTATCAAAATAAACCAAATTACTGAATAGTGGGAGATCAGGGTTTGATCCCGGACAGGGGTACTGAGGGTGATTTTTCCTAAATGATTTTCCCACTGTCCCTTCATGCAAATGCGATTACACTTCCTCTAAATTAACCTTCCCAATCCTTAACAAAATGGTGTAATTAATACATAGGCATATAACTTGAATGGTCAGTAAGACAAGGTGGTGTACAGTAAGAAAAATAGAAATAAAAACAAACTAGTCTTCATTTAAGTTAACGAGGTACAGAAGCAGGGTACAAGAAATAAAAAGGGTAAGGGGTAATATAGGCCTATATACAGTATGTAGGCCTAATGACTATAAAAGAAGATGAAAGGGAGACGAAACATAAGAATCACATCTTATTAGGTAATTTTTTCCCCTAAAACACTCTAAAATCATAAAATATATTTTAACATTACACATACAGAAGTGCATGTAGTCCAATAAAACTAAAATACTCCATGTATTACTGAATAGTGGGAGATCAGGGTTTGATCCCGGACAGGGGTACTGAGGGTGATTTTTCCTAAATGATTTTCCCACTGTCCCTTCATGCAAATGCGATTACACTTCCTCTAAATTAACCTTCCCAATCCTTAACAAAATGGTGTAATTAATACATAGGCATATAACTTGAATGGTCAGTAAGACAAGGTGGTGTACAGTAAGAAAAATAGAAATAAAAACAAACTAGTCTTCATTTAAGTTAACGAGGTACAGAAGCAGGGTACAAGAAATAAAAAGGGTAAGGGGTAATATAGGCCTATATACAGTATGTAGGCCTAATGACTATAAAAGAAGATGAAAGGGAGACGAAACATAAGAATCACATCTTATTAGGTAATTTTTTCCCCTAAAACACTCTAAAATCATAAAATATATTTTAACATTACACATACAGAAGTGCATGTAGTCCAATAAAACTAAAATACTCCATGGCTTCAGCCCACAAGTGAGCTATACCGACCGAGTGGCCGCCACAGGTTGGCAAAGACAGTGCCAATATAATCATGTCAGCACATTGAACCCTCTGAACGTCAATCTCAGTTTTCTAGGTCAGAGCCACTACTTTTGATAATAAATTCAAGATTATTAAAAAACTTTTTTACTAAGAACAATTCAAAACCAAACTCACCTAAGTGATACAGGGAAAAATATTGTTTAAAAATCTGTAAAATTTCATGATCAAAGCTTTACAAATATTATAGAGACAATTAATGTGCAATAATCTGCAGAAACCACATTTTACTTTCATTTGCAACAGACATATTTTTTGTAAATGACTAACTAATAATTTATTATCCAAACATAAACCTTAGCTTGCACATTTACTAATGATATTATATCCAGCTAACTCGCACAGGCCTATAAATTAATTGAAAACACTCATCAGAATTCATCCATCGACAGTAAAATAAGAAATTATATATATTTTAAGGTTAAATTATAATGTATATATACTATTAGGTTCCTTTCAAACATAGCTTAAACCAATGTGGTCCACCTGGTGACCTGCGGCCCAAATGTGGCCCGCACTCACTGGGAACGTGGCCCTCATAGTATCCTATAGGAAAATAAAAGGGAATCCGTCTGTCTAAATGTAAGAAGAGTTTGAATAAAAATATTTATTTATAAAGGTAATGATTGCATTTGATTAGTAAAAATATGTATTTAAATATCCTACATATCTATAATGCTAAGCTTTATTTAGTTGATGAGATTACCAAATATATTTTCTGCACACGGTACATACTGATTTAATCAGATTTGGCCCTTAGGATGAAAAAGTTGGACCACCCTGGCTTAAACTAATCTTCAATATAGTAATTCCTCAGATGACTTGATCTAATCATGCTATCGTTCCTTTCTTTAGTAAATTAAAATCTCAATTAATAATCACATAACTAACCATTTTACTTTAATAACTTACTGTATAAGATGACATAATGTAAGAAATCATGGGGTGAACAACCTGTCGGTTTAATATGTTTATGTTTGGACTTATATTTTACTGAGTTGTTTAAATGTTATCAAGTAAAATTATTTAAAATTACTAAATCATAATTATAGTAGACTACCAGTGTTGAGGGAAAGAGGAGCTTAGGAAGAGGAGGATTCAAATATTGTATGACTTGAAAGAAAGAAGGAAATTCTGGGAGCTGAAGGAGGAGAATTGATACAATTTGTCAAAAGTTATAGATCTAGTTGCAGAAAATATTATTCAATATAAGAGTTTATAAACACCTTTTTAGTTATAAGTTAAATCTAGTCGTTCTAAAGACTAACTATTTATTTTAAACAATTCCATTGTTCAGTTGTCATTTTCCAATTTAAAGAATGATATTAGATGTGACTATAACCATAATTAACAAATATAATTGCTTGGCTATCTAATCCATATTGATTTGCGCATTTGAACAGTTGTAATCTTACTATTGGCAGTATAAAGCCCTCCCAAGTCGAAGGTGGCTGCGTTATCTGATAGTTCTTAATGTTAATTGATCACACGGAGCTGACGATTTTAAAATATGAGTGAAGAATGGTCCTGGATATGGGACCACTCCTGGATAGCTCGGTGGTCAGAGCATTGGCATAATAAACCAAAGGTCGCGGGTTCAATTTCTGCATCCAGGTGTCATTTTTCAATTTAAAGAATTTAATTTTTGGTAAGTAAGCTATAGCCAGTCAGATGGACTATGGCTAACTAGACTCACTAGAAGATAGACTCTTTAAGTGTCCATACTTTGAATCAACTACTTGAATAGAAGGTACACAAATGTCCATCTTTTGCATCAAATATTTAACATGAACGTAGTTAATTGCCCACCATTTGCATCAAATACATTACTTGAAGTTAGGTTAACCAATTGCCAGCTTCTTGCAACAAATACTTGACTGGAAGATAGCCAATTGTTTACCCTGAGTATCCCATCACTTGGAAGGTGAAAGTTGCCCACCTTTTGCAACATATACTTCGCTTGAAGGTAGCTAATTGTCCACTGATTGTTACCCCAGCCACAATTTTTTTTACAAATCCTTTTAGTTTGAAAACATTTGTTCATAGTCCTTTCACAGTTGGAAGAGAGGTCAGCACATATGTTGACTTGACTGAACTAAGATGTTGGTTCTCATTCCAAACAGGCAAGAGTTCAATCCTCACAAATAGAACATCCAATGGACCTGATTGAACAAAGATGTTGGTGCTCACTTCTAACAGACTGGGGTTGAATCCTAATACATAAAACATAGTGAACCATCCACTGATCCCACCTATTGACACTTAATGTGCTATTTTCCACACATATTTTACATGTTATCCAGGCTGTTTCTGGTGAATTATTTTTTAATTTCCTATTAATGGATTAATTCGTTAATTACTTGAAGTCGATTTTCAATATAAAAATAAAGGTACCTTTGTGTTGGGCTTATATTTTTGTTGCAGGCTATGTATAAAAAATAATTTATATATACTCTACTTTAACTTATTCAATTAATATTCAAGATTTTTAGATGTTTATAAAATTGATTTGTGTATCTATAGATTCCCAAAAAATGCAGATCGACGAAAGGTCTGGGAAAAAGCGGTTCGAAGAAAAGAATGGTCTGCAAAAGATACATCATTTATCTGTTCTGAGCACTTTGAATTCAAATGGTTTGACAAGACAGGTCAAACGACCAGACTTCGAGCAAATGCTATGCCTACAATATTTCATTTTGGTCCTAAATCCTTGAAAAAGGTATATTAAGCTAGTTATTTAGATAATATGCTAGAATTGATTAAAATTATAATGGTTGGCAGAGTTGTCTAGTTGTTTTCTGTTGCGAGGGGGTCGAAATTGACTTTTCATATTGAAAATCCTATGCCAGGATTAATTAATTTCATGAAAATTTATGTTTGTTTACTTGTTAAATTGTCTTTAGTACAAAATCCAATTTTTGTTACAGTATGTTTTTAGTAAAAATATACCTACTGCACATAATAGTCTTATCTATTTTATTAAAAGTGCAATTATACAATTAAACATTTTATTTAACTAGCTGTGATTGTTCAACTAAATTACCAGTTATTATGTTATCTTACAGGCAAAGGTTAAACTAAAACCACCCAAAGAAAGGTGTGGCGAGCCAGCTCAACATAAAAAGTCATCAGATTCTCAGATTGATTTGCCACAAATTAAGGAGTCTTTTTGTGACCCATTTCATAATTCGCTCAGCAGCTCTAAATTAAGACAAACCACAACTGTACCAAAGCCAACTAATGAAGGCCTGTCTAAACAATTGAGAGTAAGTATTTATCACATCAGATAATTAATACAATTTCTTATTTGAATTTAAATAGTTGTGTCCTCACACAGATAAAACAATACATAAACATGATTGAGTAAATTTGGTTTACTCGCAAATTAACATTTCAGACCAAACGTTTCTGATGGATTGATGGGAGTGAATCATTGATCATTTTGT
Organism: Timema bartmani; assembly: GCA_902151455.1. Classification (NCBI taxonomy): domain Eukaryota; kingdom Metazoa; phylum Arthropoda; class Insecta; order Phasmatodea; family Timematidae; genus Timema; species Timema bartmani. The sequence goes on along the minus strand of CABFWB010002612.1, from coordinate 65,844 downwards.
TTGTTATGTTCTTGGTTTTGCTAAGGTGAGCAATGTCAGTGAGAAGGCTGTGATCAAGCACGGGCAGACCACACACACAACAAAGAGAAAGAGGGGTCGACCGGCCACCAAGAAAGTGAATGCCATTTCTAGGAAGTGCAATCCACATATTTCCACCAGATCCGCTCCACTCCGGAGAAAGAGGAAAAGGAACGTTTCTCCACAACACATTTCAGTTCTTCCAAAGAAATTGGCCAAAGTTTCTACAGGGACAATTCTAAATGGAAAGATATTGAAGGAATCGGTGAGATCCAAACTCTTATCAAAGATTACATTCAAAATTAATTGGTTCAAATTATTGTGATGACATCAATTTTTATATTGTAATATTCAATAAGTAGAGTTTTTAGCTTTTGTTAGGGGCACAAACATTTTAAAAATAAAATCAAGTGATCATGTATGGATGTATTGTGTTTTTGAGGTATTGTTTCCTGCACTAGTTGTCAATTGTTTTAAAGTGTCAAGCTCACTATAGAGTAAATTGCTGTTGACCTTCAGATAGAGGTTCATATATCAGTTGGGTGCATTTGGGGTGGTGTTTAATTTGTGATTCATCACTGGTTTTTCAATTCCTTTTCCGTGCTAATGTGGGTGCACTCCCTCTAAGCTACCTGCTCCATCCATACTCTTTGGATTTATAACGCCCCATCAAGAAAAATAAAAACGTGCTGCAAATAGTAAAAGTTTAATACAACAATCTTTTTTAAATCTCTCAATTTAGAAATATTGATATTAAATTATTTTGATTAATAACCCTATTTTATTTATCATAAAAGCTAGTTCTATTTTTAATGTCACTCTATTGGCTGTGCACCTTCATGTTGAACTGACTATGTCCCAGGGAGTTGTGACTAGTTCGAATTCCTGTTTTTTTTAAATAATATCTAGGCCATTACTGATTTAATATGTCCTCTTTGCTAACTGTCTTATGCAAAGCCAATAGAGTGGTTGATAGCCACCATTATAGAATCACAAAAATACAAAAATTTTGTTTATTTTCTTACCTTGGCATTCTAAGCTCAGAGCCAATCAGTGTTGTAACATCGATAACTACAAATGTAACTGCTAAATCAACCAAGGTTATAAATTAAAATGCAAAAATACATAAGCTATCATATTTTAAAATAATCTACATATGAAACTTGTCATAAAGTACGGTATTTATTATATTATAAACTATGTGTTAAGACAAAAATATATTTGAAAGCTCATAATTGAAATCATCATCATCATTATCATTAACACTGTTTCCAGCTTGTGGCCAGGATAATTTATTAAAATGCCTCCATCTTTCCTTTATCCTTCGACTATTCTTCCTCCTTTAATTGCTTCCATTCTTATCTTCTAAATTAAACACATTCTGTTATCTTCACCTTTTTATTTCTTGGTCTCCCTTGTGGTTCTTTTTCTACATACTTAATCTCTGTCATCTCTTTGGTGTTTTCTCCTTTTTTTCTCCTCCTCACATGATTATATCATCTCAGCCTTGCTTCCTCTACTATCTTATGTACTCCATGTACCTCCTCCACTCTTTTTCGGTCAACTCAATTCTTAATCCTGTTCCTCACTATGGGTACAAGTATGTCCTATGCAGCACTGCATTATACTTTGTAATTTGATCACTATTTAAATTGCTTATAAATTACATTTTATATCTATTTTAACATTTTATAAATATTTCATAGTAAAAACTTCAAATGCATATCCAGCTAGACTAGATTTCAGCCCCATACATGAACTACTCTAGCTTAATTTTAATTGAAAAGCATAAAATAGCAAGTTTTACTCGTTAACTCGTGAAATGTAATGATTTGAAATTATTGGATCACTTTTAATAGTTTATAATTACTCACTTGTTAAAATAGTTGAATAACATTTAAATTGATATACGAGCTTAAGAGTAAATGTATTTTACTTTTGAATCTCATACATGTATACAGTGGGACGATTTTATCTTTCTGCTTTTAACATTTTTTACCTCAATTTTCAACATGTTTCTAGATTTTGATTCTTTTTATGAGAATTATTTAGTCACTATATTAAATAAATTTGTAAATTTGTGTACTTCTCTGTCTAATAGCAGAAATGTAAAGTGTTCTTCTTTTCATCGTAAAAGACATACTGTCGAACTTGGTTATAGCATAATTGAAGGGGCCAAACAAATTTTGACATTACGTCAGAGTGACGTTATAAAAGAGGTACCAACAGAACACTTTTAATAGCTTTTAAGGAAGGACATTTCACAAATTTCAAATTGCAATTAATTTATAAATGAATATTAAAAAAAATAACATGTACTGTATTTACATAGCTTACATTTAGGCCTGTTCCCCGTAGTAATCTGTAATTTTCTTTTAAACTCTCCTTTCTGTAAAATAAAGTCATTCTATCATGTTGTATAGCTGCTGCACTGAATTCAACACATCGGCAGACGTTTCTCTGGAGCGGTAAAATCTTAAAAGATTTCAGCTGCTCTCATTGCTAACTGTAATGTTGAAAAAACGATTTCGTAATTTTCCACTGGTTCAGTATTTTCTTCAGCACTCTCTTCTGCCTTTGCGTTTTTTACTTCCACGATAATTTCTGAATCACTCAACACTTGAAATGTTTCTACATGGTCATCCACTGAAACATAGGAATCAAGCTCATTTCCAAATGCTTTCACATTGAATTGCTTAATCCACTCCTTTCTTCGTCTTCATCATCATAATCATCATCGGGTAAATTAGTATGTGTGAGCTGTGCTTTACTAAAGCACTTTGCTATCATCTGTTGTGTTACACTATTTCAAGCATCATCCAGGAATTTTATCGTATCTAACACAGAAATTGTTACAGGTTTCGCCGTGTCCATAAAAAAAATAATTGTTTTTAAAAATTGCTTGCGGTAGTGACACTTAAAGCTTCTAATGACGCCATTGGTCCAGAGGTAGCAGGGCGCTCGTACTGTTTGCTGGTAAAAAAAAAAACTAGGTTAATGTCGGGTAAATTTAACATTGGATGAGCTGTCAACTGCTGAAGGACCGTCTATAATCTCTGGAGGACCAGTGTTATGAACATGAAAAAAAATTGACTGAATGGAAATGGATAGAAGCAGAGGCAGCTCACCTTCATTTTACTTGTCTGATTGGCGTAGGTCATGTCTTGAATAAATCTTCATCAATCCCTTACACACAAAGAATATGAAAGCTTGTTAACGCTTCCAGGTTAAAGTTGACGGAATTTTAACTCACATTATACACCAATGAATCTCGACACACAACTGGCTATAATGACTGTACCAGTAACCACGCCAGTGACACCTGGTGAGAAATCTAAGCCTGCCAAACTCTGGTTACACAATAGGCCTAGAAGGTTTCAGGTAGGTCCTTGTTGTCTCCAAGAGTAAAAGAAGTTTAAGGGAGGGTAGGAAAAACAGGAGACGGTCTTAACCTCAACAAATATAAAAACACACCAACATGTATAGTAGAATTTCTGTAGCCATCCTGGTTAAGTTTGTCCTAAAATTTTATTTGCCCATACCACTAGTAAGTATCATAACAGCTTTAATAACAAAACTCAGGTTCAAAATAAAGAAGAAGAAATTATTGTTTTGAAATTTTAACATCTCCTTAAATTTTGAATATCCTTAAAAAATTTAAGAGATTCAAAGGAATCATCCATAAATTTTCATATTTGGTTATTGTGGAATATTGTTATTCTTTTAATTTATCATTGCTGATGACTTAGCCAATAATGATTGTGAGTGTATTTCTTTTTTAAATGTCCATATATGTTAAACTACTCTCTTAAAAGGCCTAATTATATATTATCTTTCCAGGACACTTCTAGCAATGAAGAAGATAATTTTGTGAAAACTATGATTATAAAAAGAGAAAATGAGTGTTTTGTGTGTGAGAATCAGGTGTCTGACGGGACACCCTTAGGAACACTGACAACCACCAGTAGGGCCCCAATTCGCCACAAGCTGGACAGGATCGCAGCAGGGGCTAGAGGACACTTGGACCTGTCACAGGATCCTGGTGGGGTCCTCTGTTCTCACTGTACCTGTGTGCTCAATCACTTAGACCAAATAGAAGTGGAACTTAACTTGCTCACAAAGTCTGTACTCAACGCTTTGCTCAAGAAGTATGGACTGGCATCCCCGATGAATGATGAAGGTGGTTATTATTTTGTTGGCTGAATACGAGGTGATATCAGAAATTTTCCAGACTGATGCTATACAACTCGTAAAACTTACCATAGGGCCTAGTGGCTGCCATCACCCTTTAAGTAGTCCCCTTCCACACATATACATCGGTCCCAGCGTTTCTCCCATTTTTGGAATGCCTCCTGGAAGTCGGTTTCTGTGTAAATGTTCAGTACTGCCTTCAATTCCGTCTGGATCTTCTCAATGGTGTCAAAGCTGTGGCCCCTCAGCTTGATCTTCGTTTTAGGAAATAGATAGAAGTCACAGGGGGCTAAATAAGGGGAGTAGGAAGGGTGGAGGATAAGAGCCATCTTGTTTTTAGCCAAAAACTGCTGGGTGAAAAGGGAAGCATGAGACGGGGAATTGTCGTGGTGCAACATTCAATTCTGTTGTCACCAAAGCTCGAGGCAACGTCTCCGCACATTTTCACTCAGCCGCCGCAAAAGTCACACTAGAACACGGAATTGACTCTCTGACCTGCTGGGACGAATTCTTTGTGCACAATTCCCTTAATGTAAAAAAAAATTATAAGCATTCTCTTAACATTGCTCTTCTACTGTCAGGCCTATTTTGGTCTTGGTGAGTTTGGGCTTTTCCATTGGGTAGATTGTTGCTTGGTTTCAGGGTCATAACCGTAAACCCAACTCTCATCACCAGTGATAACCCTGGACAAGAAGGTTGCATCATTGAAGGCGACCTGACGAAGCTCATTGCAGACATCGTTGCACTGCTGCTTCTAGTCAGCTGTCAGAATTCTGGGCACAAATTTAGCGGCGACACGGTGCATACCCAACTCAGAAGTTATAATTTGTTGGCATGTTACAAAACTAATTCCCATCTCCTCAGCAAGGTCTTAAATGGTCTGTCGTTGATTCTGACGAATAATCTGTTGAAGTTTGGCAACCATGGTGAGTGCTATGCAGCTGCTAGGCCTCCCTGTGTGTTGGTCATCCTCAATAGATGTCCGACCAGCCTTGAACCGGGCATGCCATTGAAACACTTGTGTATGGCCCATGCTTTCTTCTCCGAACCCTTGTTGAATCATTTTTAGGGTCTCCGTTGCACTTTTACCAAGATTCACACAAAATTTGACATACAAGCGCTGTTCCTTTTTCAGATTCATTGTGAAAATCACCACAGGCTACGTACACAACTCCAAAAAAACTGACATGAAAAATCAGCACAACCACCCAGATGCGTGAAACTTGGTACATTGACTCCCAAGACATGCTAGTGTTATTGTCTAAAGTTGCATAGCGCTACTACAATTGCTGTTCAGATGGCAGCACCAAATAGCAGCACCAGTCCGGAAATTTTGTTGATATCTCCACGTATAGTTCTTGATTACATTTTTAAAACTCTTTAATTATTTTCTTATTTTATTTATGGTTTTTATTAACTCAATATCCCAAATATTTATGGCTGGTTATTCTTTATCAGTACACTTTATTCAGGAAAGTAAATATATTTTATTTTTGTTTATATTTTCGATTGAACATTTTTATTATTTTGTGGTCATCCTGTTGGCAGATAAATATGGTAATTTCAAATGAAATTCATCTACCCAAAACACTTAACCCCCACTCCCTCTCAACCCCACCTCACCGGAAACATTATTTAACATCACTCTAATATGTCCATTGATCAATATTTCAATGTTTCAATCAAACTTCAAAAAATAATTATCAACAATAATTAAACAGTTTGGAACTAATGATGAACCCGCTTAATTGGCTGCATGTTCCCAGTTTTCACTCTCGCAATAGACCAGACTTTAAATTCAACCTTCCTCAACCTTAACCCAGTGGCATAATTAGTACATAGTCGTATAACCTGAACAGGTATTAAGCCGTGTTGCTAAAAAAAAACTAATGATGCCTCTTCACATGAAATCGTAAAAAAGTCCACTGTCAGCAATAACAAATGAAATTAAGTCTCACCTCTGTATCCTTCAAAGATAAAAATAAATTATGTAACAATTGGTGTCCTTATCATAAGCAGCGAATACTGTCATGGGTGCGGCTACGATCCAAGCTAGTAACCTGGTCTACCTTAAACTAATTACTAAAAGAAATTGTACAATATTAGCTTCTGATGACCAAAGCTATGATAGGTTAAATCTGAAGGACCCGTCTGTTGACAAGCTGGCGAGAACATGGAATGTGAGAGTATTGTATGGTAAAGAGAATGAACTGTTAGAGGAAATGATTAGAAGACAAATGATATTGTGTGTATATGAAACCAATCTGAGAAGGAAAGAGGTTTTGATGACGAGTGATGGTTGCATGGCACCGTGGTCAGATGTGGACGAATATATCAGGGAGTAGGTTTAATCCTAAGCCCAACATCTCAGCTGTTTGTAAGAAGGTATGAATTTGTGTCATATAGACTTCTATGAGTACGCATGGAAATAGGCATTCATAGAATTATGTTGGCTGCTGGTTATGCTCCGATAAGAGGGTGATAGACGAGAATGTGAGAGTAGGGTTTTGGAACGAGCTCAATGAAATCTTGAATGCATGTGAAATGGGTTAAAGAATTATCCTGTTAGTAGATATGAATGGATGATTGGGTACCCAAAGAAAGAATTCAGAGTGTGTTTTAGGAAGGTATGGTGGTGACAGGGTAAACAAGAACGATAATGAGTTAGTCTGTGTTTAGAAAAAGATATATTTGTGTCGGACACATAGTTTAAGAACAAATATACTCTCTTGTATACAGGGTAATTTGAGTATGATTGATTTTGTGGTGTATGATGAGAGACTTAGAAGTTTACTAAAGAATACTATGACTGTGTGTGGAGCTGAATGTGGAACAGATCACTTCCTATTGATTTCAATAGTTGAATTAGATAGGAATTTTGTGAGGAAGCCGTGCAAGAGGTGTTTTTATGATTTTTTAAGCACCACATCTTACTACCCATTCGGGCTGTACACTTATCTACTAATTACTCTAATGGTTTTAGGATTAGGAAGATTATATTTTAAGGAAGTGTACCCGCATGCGCGTGGAGGGAGAGTGGAAAAACTATTTTATAAAAACCACCCTCAATACACCCGATCAAGATTTGAACCTCGATCTCCCCGTCATCAGCACTGTGAAAGTAGTGCATTACACCTTGCTGCCACCAAGGCGGGTCACAAGAGTATTAAGCTAGTAAGAGTGAAAGTGGAAAAATTGCATTATAAAAGTGTGAGCGCATTATAAAAGATAGGGCGAAAATTTAACTTTACAACAGCATGAATGGAATGTTGAAATAAATGCTAATGCTATAGAAAGTGCTTAGAACAGAATAAAAGAGGCTGTAGTTGAGTGCATGAAATATGTGTGTGGATCTGCTGTGGTGGAAAACTTGAAAAGAGATGTATGGTGGGATGAACTGCTGAAAGAAGATGTGAGAGAAATTAAAGAAGCATACAAATGAATGGTTACTGTGAAGAGCGAAACAGAATGTATGACATAAGAGTTTGTGGGACATATACAAAGAGGAATTTAAAGAAAGTAGTAAAGAAGAGTAAAGAGCAAGTGAGATTAAAAGAAGAAGAAAGAATGCAGAATGATTTTAAAGGAAATAAGCGGTTCTGGAAGCGGGTAAAGAGAATGAAACTATGAGTGCAAGAAAATCCCTACAACGTTCAGAATGAACGTGGTGGGATTTTTTTTTTAACCATCCTTTAATGTTTCCAGCCTTTGGCCTGGATCAGTCTTTTATTCCAGCCATATATTTTCTACTAGGTAACGGCCTTTCGTAGCTTCATATGCCTCTTAATCTAACTTAAGATTAGGACAGACACTACATCCAATCCCCGCTCGCTAATTCATCACTATAAAAGGGTGAACCCACATTTCACCAATGATAAATTTCTCGGCCATGCCGGGAATCAAACCCGGATCACTTAGCTCAATAGACAGACACAGTACCGACTGAGCTAAGGTGTCAGATTGGTGATCTGAGATGAAAACAGTATTTTGAGCAATTGTATGGCGAAAGCATAGAGAAAGTAGCAGATATTAGAGAAAATGTTATGATTGGTGAAAGAATAAATGAGGCTGAGGTATTAAAGCTATGAAAGTATTTAGAATGTCAAGGCTGTGAGGGTAGATGGGCTGTAGAGGGTACATGAACAAATTGCGGACAAGATTTGGGGTGTGCAATGTGGTTTCATGCCAACTAGAGGTTGAGAAATGAATGGCAGTAAGGAAGAAAGTTTATTGTGCATTCATTGATCTGGAAAAAGCATACGATTGGGTTAGTAGGGCTATGTTATGGAATGTTTCAAGCAATTCTTGTGTGAATACATGGTTAGTATATGCAATTATGGTGGTGTATGATGGAAGAAAAGCATGTTTTAGGAGGGATGGAGCTTTGAGCAAACGGTTTGACATTGAACAGGTTGTTAGACAATGTTGTGTTATATCTCCATGGATGTTTAATGTGTTCATGGAAAACTGCTAGAACAAGCAAATGTTTTTTGTGTCTAGGTAGAATGTTCTGTAAAAATGGAAGAGAAGATGATGGGTGAATGCATCTCAGAGAGTATTTGGATGTACATGGACTATTACAAAGAATAAAGTAGTATTGAAAGACGCAAAGATGGCAGTATATAAAAGTGGGTTAGTGCCAACATTGTTTTATGGATGCGAAGTGTGGGTTTGTCAAGAGAAATACAAGAGCAAGGTGAATGCGGTTGGAATGAGATATCTAAGAAATGAATGTGGAAAAACTCGTATGGACAGAGTCAGTAATGAACGGATACTGAAGGAGTGCGTTTGGGAAGGGTATTCAATAGATCAATGTAAAAGTTAAGCATCTTAGGTTGTTTCGGGGATGTTGAGAGGTTGATTGTGGAATGTGGATTGAGGGACGAAACAATTATATGAAGGTAGAGTGTGTTGATCAAAAGTAAGGGGTATGCCATGTAAAACGGGGCTAAATGTTGTAGAGGAATGTGTGAAAAAGAGAAACATCATGAGTTTTAAGAATAAAAGGGCATGTATGACTCAATGTTGGATGTTATTGAAGTGGAGGGACTATGCAAGAATAGGGAATTTTGGAGAAAGTTTGTGGGGATGGATTAAGGGCAGAGTTGTTATTGAGTTATATACATAGGTTCTTGCCTACTCCACAAGGGAATGACATGATTCGGCATGTATGACTGGATGTACTTTTATTTTTTACTAGAAAAGAAATGCATAAAAATCTAAAAAATGTATCTTATATGCAATAATGAAGACCTTTACTTGATATAACAATTTTAAGCAATTGGTAAAAGGAATCATAAAGAGTTTTCTATTTGGGAAAGTAACAAAATCACCTAAAAGGACATAATTGTATTAATATAATTATTGATTTACAAAAAAATTTGTTGTTTATGTCGTAATAAACATGATAAACAAAATAGCATTTGTCACCAACCAAGACTAAAATAACCTTTTTTGAATTCAATTTTAAATATTTTAACTTTAACTTAAATTATACATTTGTAAAGATTTGAAGAATCTAAAAAAAATTTAAGTTTTAGTTTCAAGAAATATAGGATTCGACCCTTGCATAAACTTTTTGTCTCTCTGGCCATTATCTCTTGCCTAGGGATTTACTGAGTACAATAATGTGTAGCCCTGTATTCTCCGTCAACTGTATTCGCTGCTTTTGGCGATGCCACGGTTAAGCTGCAAAGCAGATAATCTGCCCGTGGATAGTCGGGAGTTTACTGTAATAGTAGATCTGTGATGACTCTCAAGTCGGAAATGGGAAATAGCTTTTCTTGCGGGAATCTCAAATCTCTCCTCTCTCTCTGTCTATAAAATTGTAGGGGCACTTCTTCTAGATCTTAACTTCAAAATCTCTCCCCTATTAGTGTAATAAAATTCACATAGTAAGACGCAGTGGGGAAAAAAAAACACTTGTTACTGGACAAAGAGAGGTATCATGCATTTTGGTCCATTGGCAACAGTGGGAAGTGCAGACATTGTTATTTAAATTGTGCAACCATGTTATGTTTTGCTGTATTTCCCTACGTGTACTTTTTTTCATGCTTTGTGTTTTTCAATAATATAAACTCTTTTAAATAATTAAAAAAAAAATTGGATATGTATTATGTTTCAGGTGATGATGAAAACATCGAAGGCACATACTTGGAAAACGTGGTAGGTTTGATAGCTACTAGGGGTGTGTGAATATTTAAAATTTCAAATATCTTTGGATATCAATTTCTTTATTATTCATATTTGAACTTTGAATTTTAAATTCTGAGAAATTTGGAGCTATCTCCCATTTTCAAACACCAAAAGAGATATTGACTCATTCAATTTCACCACATTAACATTTCATTTGTTTTAACCACTAACATTACTTTCTTAATTGGTTGTTCATTAAAACCAAATAAAATTATCCTTTGTCAAGAAATTATCATGAAATTTCCTGTTAGTCACTCACCTCGCTGATTGTTTATTTTTTGCTAATCAATATATATATATATATATATATCTATGAGAGAGAGAGAGAGGGAGAGATATTTGGAAGAAGGTACAGGAAAGGTGGATAGAAACATATAAAAGGGATGAACACAATATGGCCTTTACAATGAAAAGAAGAACACAGTTCACACTTTACATTGCTGCCATTGGACAAAGAGGTAATGGTTGCCTCTTAAATAAAATCGATCGTCACCGCCCAATCCCTCGACCTATGTTTCATTCAATATATATATATATATATGTTTTTTTAAATTTAAATGTGAAAATAAGTTTTAAGTGTAAAATTAATCAAGATTTAGATCTTGCTTTGCTATCAATTGTTCAAGATAATTTGTTTTATCATGGTTAATATTAACCTTGAATTCAATACAGATAAATTATCTTAGTTACAGATTTGATTGGTGTTTTTCTTTATTTCAGGAATATGTAGAAAATACAATTAATCATTCTAGTGAAGCTTTGGCCACACCCAAGGATCAATGTATTAAGCAGATAAATAATTTAAACATCAAAGAGGAGCTACCATCTCAAGAATACCATTGCCGTGTTTGTTTCTACACTTGTAATAAGAAGTCCCTTTTAGTTTTCCATCTCCGGGACCATTTGAAACGGAATTGTCATCGCTGTGACTTCTGCAACTTGTATATTGAGGAAGGTGAGCTTCACAATCATGGAGACCAACAACATGTAAAACCATATGTTACTTTAGACAGAAAAGACAGTACTAATATTCAATATTGTCCAAATCAAGTAGCATCTGAAACACCAAAAATGCTCAAAGTATCAGAAAATCAAGCTAATGATACTTCATTATCGAAAGAAAGTAGCAATGATAAAAGGTCACAAAATTTCCACTGTGGTGTACTTGGTGGAAGGCTGGTCAAAGAAAGTAAAGATAGTTTTAATGTTGGCTTGGACAATGATATTGTGCGGAAACATGTTACTTTTTCAGAACTGGATTATGCGACTGATGTTTCATTTGTTACTCTTCCCAGGACTAGACAACCTCCTTACATAATCACTTCCACTTTGTCTGATCTTAGTGAGAAACATGAACGGGAAATGTTAGATTATATTTCTTCAGAGATGTCTAGTTTAATCAAAACTGAGAGTGATACAATTGAATCAGTTCTTGGAGAGAGTGAAGCTGACTATATAGATAATAAGTGTACGTATGAACACTAGTCAATAGTATGTAACAAATCACATTCAAAAAGTGTGAGTTTGCAAAATATAAAAGCTAGAAGACGATTTGATAAAAACAGTGTTTCTAATTAATTGAGTATCCTAGAAGATAATTATAAAGCCGCATACAGGCGGGTATAACATGTAATGTAAGCATCGGTGTAGTGTAACTCGAATGCTTTGGGTGTCACATGAGCACACCGCGAATGGTACTGCGAATAGTCTGATCCGCCCTGTCACTACAAATATGCCAAACACACGAGTGCTAGTTTAGGTATGGAGGGTGAAAATAAACCTAGCCGTCTCTTCAATATGACGCTAGCGAACTTATTATTTTATTTTCACATTCTTCTGCATCAATCTCCAAGTACCAATTTTTAACCAAGTATAATTCTTCAAGTGTTTTTTTGTAGTAATCTGGGTGTTTCAGGTTACACAAAGTCTCTTTACTCTTGTACATCTTGATCAATTATAGTGATTTCTCTTCACTCCACATATTCGTTACTTTAAGAAGTAAGTCTAAGTAAGTAAAGTAAATAATTAGATTTTGATAAGTAAATTAAAACAGACAGAAATTAAGCAAGTAAACAGACCACCAATTGCACATTCGCCATGAATCACGTCCAAATGTACACTGCGAGCACCTTTGTGTTTACTCCAAAAATTGACAGCCGACGAATTAGAACAAAACTCAGCACGAACATTACATTACACGTTACACCCGTCTGTACGCGGCTTTAGGGAGGGTATTGATTCCTAAAAACCTTTACTAATCATAATCTTGACTTAAAAAATGCATTTTGTTTATTAAGTATCGATATTATATTTTTGTTAACCTAAAGTAAAACATATAATTTAATACCTATGCAGTATGTACACATGAATACATCTATTAGACTTCACAATATAAAATATATGTTTAAATATTTCAGCAAAGAAAGCTACTTAACAGAAACCAACATTAACACACTATTATCTAGAAATAAAATAAAATACATGTAAATAATATTTTTATTTATTCTTATCAATGCTATAATTAATTTTTGAATACATTAAAAAGTATTGTTTTAAAAAACATTTGAATATGCAACAATTCATTTTACACTATTTTTTACTAAAAATATATATACATTTAGATTAACCAGACCTTCACCGTACTGGATTGGTTGCACCAGCAGCAACCCCCCCAAGTATCCACTTCAATAAAAAGCAATAATAACGGTTTCTTTAAGCTTTTTTTTTCTAAAAAGAGAGTTATTGTGTGAATTTTAAAGTATTATTTCGGTAAGAAGGTATATTACCTACCTCGAAAAAAAAAGAAAAAAATATTTCCCTTGAAAAGAGGTTTTCCTTGAAGAGATTCAGTATGTGTATGCAAGTAAGTATTTAAGTGTACAAATTGTATCAAACCATTAATTTCTAAAACATTGTCAAATGACGAACAAGAGAAACTTTATTTCTCTAAATAACTTCTTAAATATAAACATATGAATACTAATAAACTTAATGACAACTCTTTATCGTCTTAGTTCCCAAAACAACGGGTAGCATTATAGACATTGTCATGATATTAAGTGTGATCTGTAGCAAAGGTTTCCCCAACAAAATTACTTCAAATAAACATCAACTCATTCAAAATATTAAAGCCGGGAGATTCAAAGACACTTTTGAAAACTATGCTACCAAAACCAAACCCTTCACTTTGTTGGCATCGGCTTTTAAACCGCATCATTTAACTTTACCCTCATACACACGTTACAATACAATCAAACCACCATTTAATCAAAGGTGTGTATAGTAAATTATTACAACAATTGCAAGATATAAAATCACAGCTACCTACTATAATGTCAATTTATTCATGACCATACCAAGAGTAACTATGCATATGTATATATACATATATATATATATATATATACATATGCATAGTTACTCTTGGTATGGCCATGAAAAAAAATATATATATATATAAGTAGCATCTCATGACAAAAATTCTTAGGCAAGCTTAGAAGGGATTCCCCCAAGCTTAAAAGGGGAGGTCCCAGAATTTTCTAAAAAAAAAATTATGCTTTAAGAAGCTATTTGGAGGTGGTTTTTTTTATGATAGTTTTGGCTTTGGGTGTCCTGTGATTGACATTATTGTGTTATTACTTACTATAGACATATACTTATAAACTTTTGTTTGTTAGCTTTCACTGATACACACATTGAAACAAAAGCACCTGCTACATTAAACTCCACAAAACTCCAAAGCCCGATACACACAACACAACTTTTTGTACAAAAAAGTTGTGCAAGAAATTGTACAATATCTTGGTCACATGGATTGCATACAATTTTAGCCAGTGACTGTTCACATAGCATTTGAGCTTGCATACAATGGTAAAAAAACATGTCCTTTTTGCCTTTTTATGGAAAAAGAATTATTGAATGATTTGGAAAATATTGGTATTTAATGTAAATAAATTTCTAATTAATTCCTAAATATTATGAAAATAAATATTTTTTTCAATTTCTAAATATTTAAAAAAAGTTAAAAACTTTAATATTTTGGGTTTAACCTACTTCAATTATAATTGTTTGTTTTCAAGCATTTAGATGTTTTTCTTACAATCACTCTTAAAAAAACTGTCTAGCAGACGAAGTTTTCATGTTAACAACTCAAAAAGTTGTACAAGAAAAATGGCTGATATAGGACGTATTCTATTTCCTAAAATTGCATATAATAAGTTTTGCAAAGCAGATCTTGTACAAGTTTTGGTGTTCACGTGACACCTTCAGGCTGCAACTTCTTGTACAATGTTATGTACACGAAATTGTGTCGTGTGTACTAGGCTTAAAGATGTGTAGGTACGGGTCACGGGGTCAGTACCTTGACAATATTAATTTCCTCTTTCATGCCATACCATTCTTCTATGTTTTGAAGGGGAAGAGAGGGGTAGTGACTTCGGTTCTAGTCATCACCTTTCGGGCAAGACAAGTTGCTTGCATTTTTACCCGACATCCGCAGCTCTTCCCCTTCTCACCCCTCCGAAATCTATGACGTCACAAATAAGAACTACAATAGCTAGAGCAATGTGTTGAAAGTGGGACAAATACCGACCTTCAACCACCATTAAATGTACTAGTGCCCGTCTTGCATACATGTCACTGCCATGTTCTTATTTATGTAGACAGCTGGTCACATGACTGAATGAAAATCACCTCCAGGTATTAACTCACCCCTCTACTTCCTGCCCCATCATGGCGTCATGAAATCAACCTCGGGTCGTTTTCGATGCCAGCGCCCACACCTACAACTCAGCTTCGTTAAATCAGGTTTTATTACCTGTGGCCTAAACTTCAAAATTATATTTATGACGTGATCACTCACTTCCGTCACCACCCCATAGTCTTCTCATGTTATATTATACAGATTTACCGACATCTTGATACACCCTGATGATCAAACGTACCAACTGATTTACTGGCGTGACAGTTCCGCACTACCGCTTACTGTCTACCAATTTAGCACTGTCACGTATGAAATTACCTCATCCCCGTATCTTGCCCCAAGAACTCTCCGCCAGTTAGCGAAGGATGAAGGACACAACTATACACGTGGATCCAAAGTCTTGAAAACACACATTTTTGTAAATGATGCAGTTTGTGGAGAAGACACCATAGAATATGCACTTTTTTCTCAAAGATGAACTTAGCAAGCTGTTAAAATTAGGAGACTTTGAACTACGAAAATGGTCGAGTAATACGCCTCAACTTCTTGATTCAGTGCCACAGGAGCATAGAGAACCCCCTTTATATTTTCGGACACCAGAAAAACCATTGTTCAGCATTCTCGGGCTCCAGAGGACACTTGACTCTGACAACTTCTCCTATCGCATACGAGTGATTGGAGACGCCCCCAAGCCTACAAAGCGTATCGTTCTCTCAATTGTGGCTCAAATCTATGATCCTTGTGGTTGGTTAACTCCTGTCGTGTTCTGGATGAAGTCTTTCATCCAGCTGTTATGTATATTAGGCCTACAGTGGCATTAACCCTTACCTACTGACATTGATAAAAACTGGGAAAGATTTTTGATGGACATTTCCATTTTAGAAGCCATTAGCATACCACGCTATTTATATCTCGCTTCTGCTACCAATATTCAACTCCATGGGTTCTGTGATGCCAGTGAGGCAGAGTATGTATGTCGCCTCTACCTCAGATGCCTTTACCCCTACAACAAAGTGACAGTCTTCTCGTCTCCAAATCACGTGTATCTCCCCTCAAAAGAATTTCCATACCTCGCTTGGAACTATGCGCCGCTCACTTGCCTGCCAAACTTATGTACGATTGCACTGAACTCTTATCACCACATTGCAAAATTGACTCTAGAACTGCTTGGTCAGACTCCATGATTGTCCTCTCGTGGATTTATACATTCCTATATCGGCTCAAAGTGTATGTGGCCAATCGTATCACACAAATCCAAGACTGGCTACCTCCTCACACTTGGATGCATATAGCTTCTCTCCATAGCCCTGCGGACTGTGCCTCTCGAGGTTTATCCCCTCCAGATCTCAACGATCATCCCCTGTGGTGGTCTGATCCTCCGTGGCTCCTCTTATACCTAAACAGTGGCCTCTTTCTCGATTCACTGCTGTGGACAAAGCGGCATTCCCCGACGTAAACCTACACCATTAAATGTCCTCATTATTAATCCTTCTACTGATTATATTAAAACATTACTGCTCAAATACTCATCGTAGACAAAACTCGTCAACACAATGGCTTTTGTACTTCGCTCCCTTAAACACTGCAGATCAAAAGATTGTCAAACAGGACCCCTTAGCCCTCAAGAGCTCACTGAAGCCATTCAATGCATCTGTCGAGTTATCCAAGCTTAAACCTTTACCACCGACATAGAACTCATCAAGGCTAAGGAACCATGCAGCACTAAACTTCAACGCTTATCGCCGTTCCTGGACAACCAGGGAATATTAAGCGTAGGCGGACGAATTAGTCGCTTAAATCTGGCTAACGAAGCTAAACACCCTATCATGTTACCAAAATCACATCATATTATTAACCTGATCATTGATCACCATCATCTCAAGCATCTCCATGCTGACCACAACTGCTGCAGTCTATTTTGTCCCAACAATTCTGGATCCTCTCAGCTCGCAGTACAATTAGACTTCGAATTTTCAAATGTATTCTTTGCTTTCGTCACAAACCAAACTCATAACTCCAATGATGGGTGATCTACCTGAACATCGAGTGAATCCTTCACGTCCATTTCTCATATCTGGAATGGATTATGGAGGTTCATTCTCAGTAAAGTTACACACTCTCAGACGTATCCAGCTTATTAAAGTATATTTCTTCTGGTTTGTCTGCTTCTCAACTAAAGCAGTTCACCTCGAAATCGTCACAGAGCTTACCTCGGATGCATTCATCGCTGCCCTCACCCACTTTGTCTCAAGAAGAGGGCTCTGTTCAGACATATATATTTTGACTGTGAGACAAACTTCATAGGGGCCTCTCATCAGTTTAAGAAACCCACTAACGATCATCTAGCTCAAGACCACACTCAACAACACCTTCAACAGTTTGTATCACAACATTCGGTCAAGTTTCATCTCCAGCCGCACCACATCAAGGAGGAATTTGTGAATCTGCTATCAAAAGCGCAAAATACCACCTCTCGAGATTAATTGGAGATCAGATATTGACCTTAGAAGAGTTCATAGCGTTGACGACTAAAGTGGAAGCTATGTTGAACTCTAGATCGCTAGTCCCTCTATCCACTGACCCATGTGAACTAGATGCTCTAACTCTGGGACACTTCTTGATCGGCTCTCCTCTCATTGCCTTAACTGAAACAGCTGTATCTGACATACCATGTAACCGGTTGAAAAATGGAATTTAGTCAAATCACTCTCTCAACAATTCTGGAAAGATGGCATTCAGCAACGCTCAAAATGGACTACGCAGAAAGCTAACCTACACGCAGAAGATCTAGTCCTCAATCATGAACCCAACACACCACCTCTGTCTTGGCTTCTTGGACGTGTCACTTCAACCGCTCCTGGAAACAATGGCATCATACGAGTTGTACATCTGCGCACTGTGAACATAAATGTGTGGGAACACTTTCAAGGCCTGTCATCAAAGTGTTTCCTCTCCAACTCAACTAGGATTGTATATTTTTATTATCTAGTTCTTTTTAAGTTATCTCTTTGTTTTTGCCTTTTTTGTCTCTTTAATTGGTTAATCTTGTATTTTTGTTTCTTTTGTGATTGTTGTTGTATTTTTTGTTCTCCTTGTTCATTGAAGTAGTAGTTCAAGGGGGCGGTATGTTTAGTATGTATGTATCCACAGAGCCAGCTGTGCTCTATTCTTTAGATTGGGGTTCCCCAGCTATCATCTCATCAATCTAGGTATTCTCAGTCACCATTTGCAAAGATAGGCTCATAGTTAATTAATTTTTGGTATCTGTGTTTGAATAATTTAGAGCTTTTGTGAAAAATCTCGTCTGTTAACACCGCACATTTGAGCAGCTCAGATTGTGTAGCTAACGCTACAAAACATAGTTAATATGCATCAACGTTTGAAGGAGTTATAGTTAGGCCCTACCTGAGCGTGTATATATACATTTCCAGAAGAGTATAAAACTCGTCTGTGGACGATAGCCATTTCGTCACTTTTGTGAATCAACGATTGGTGGCGATTGCGAGAATTATATTTGCTCAACATATAAACGTACTGTAAGCTAGTGTAAGTTAGCAACAAGACATTGAACTAAGTTCTGGAAGCGTTGTGGAAAGATTTGAAAAAAATGACACTTGAGATTTTCAGAGCGCGTTTTAAATGGAAACACCTTAGTTACATTTTATGTTTTATTATTGTGAAATTAGTGCGTTTTGTTTCATGGACTTTTAATTTCCAATCCTACATTCTCAATTCACGCCGTTCAAGTTTATCATCCTTGTTCCATTTAGTGTATTTAAATTTATGACAGGCTTATCTTACCTTCAAGACAATGTTTTGTCTTTGGAATTTTCGGAACGTTTTTGAAAAGTGAAGAACTCGTGACTTGGGGAAGGGACTCTCGCCATGTTAGCTAAAAAGCACGTAAGGAAAGTGGATTTTCGTCCGTGTTAATCGGAAGATTTAATAGTCAATTGTGACTAGCGTCAGTAGTTGAAGGTCTCAGGTTCGGTTTCAGGCCTGGCCAGTTTATTGTACCTAAATTCTACTAAGTTTTGGATATTTTCAAACAATAATCCACAGGTATGTGTTTCTTCATAGAATGCGGCAAATTTTAAAACGATGCCTAGACTCCAAAATTCTATCGGACTTAATCTAATACATCCTACGTCTCCAGAATTAAAAACATTATTTGTTCAAGATAGTAGCACTTTCTTTTTAGGCAGAAATATGTCTTTTAATTAAATTAACATTTTTTATTCAATTATAACAAATTTATACATTGTTGGACTTATATATTTATTTGTTTTAATTTTTACTTTATATTGTTTTAGTTTATTCCAACTTAATTTAATAATAATTGTCCTTGTGTAACGTTAGTATTATATTAGCGGAGTACTCCAAGGGGAGGATTGTTGGAATTTTTAAATATCATGTACGATTCGATGTATGGATGTTGTTGATGCGATGGGAGTACGCAAGGGTAGGGAAGTGTGGAAAAAGTTAGTGAGGATAGATTAAGTACGATATTGTTTTTCAGGGAGAATAGTTGCGATGGTTACTCTTCTTGTTAATTGTCTATTGCAACAGGTTGTTTGTTTATTATTTAGAGGGCAATGAAGGATAGAAATATTTTACAACACAAAAATATATATAAAATTCTCCCCCCCTCCCCCCTTTTTATGGATGTGAAATTTTAGTGGATCTCAAAATAAAGAAATAATGGTTTCCAATTTTTTAACAGAAAAATATTTTTTTATAAATATATTATTTTTGTTTAGATTATTTAATAATAGTAAGAAAGGAACGGATTCGTTCGATGTATCTCAAGCTTCTTAATCGACCTTAATATCGATTATTTTGATTCAGGCTACCACAAAATATTAATTGAGGTCGACTGTAATCGACTATCCAGGATACATCTATTCTATACGGTTTAGCTTATCATTTTAATATGTTTACATCTTTGAGTTAAACCATGAATTAAACTGTTATCATTTCAAAATGGTTAAGTATTGCGTTGCTTTTGGTTGTAAAAACATTTATATGAAAGGGAACGAAACTCTCTTTCACAGGTAATATAATTAAGTTTTAAATGGAACCTTTACCATATTTGCATTATAATATTATGTAGCGTGCTGTTCATGCAGTTTATTTAATTTTTCTGAGGCTATAACAGAAAAGGGGTAGTATGGGTTAGGCGAATACCAAAAAGATGTTTCCCATCTTACCTTAGATCACGGGTGTCAAACTCGTTTGATCATAAGGACCACATTGAAACCTAAAAATACTGGAGAGTTAAAAAATAATCTTAAAAATGTCTCCGTCATAATGAAAGAGAATTCATTTTAGTAAGTACTTTATTTATTTATATATATAATAAAAAAATATTAGGCCTCTATTGAGTATTTATTTTTAGCAAGTACTTTATTTTGGCCTAGAAATTTGAAACTTTTTATTTGCAACCAACCTACCCATCACCGGCCAATTAGGCCTAGACCAAATAAAAACAATGTCTTTACAAACACTGAAATTGTGTTTTTACATACGAGACAAATACTGTTACTATTTATTTGTTGAACAAAATATTCCGGTAGAGTATGGTTTATCCCTCACATTTTTGCCATTTCTTTCTTAAAATATTCAAAATATAGATATCAGCTGTAAATTATTCCAAGCATTATGACATGTCAAATGGATTTGAACAAAAGAAGAATTAAAAACCTTTAAGATTAAATAAGGAAAAGTTCCATTCACCTAAGCGACGGGGGTATTTTTGGCCCATTCTAAAACTATTTGGACACATTACATTAAACCTCAAACATATTTATACCATATTTACGAAGGTGTAAAAACTGTGTATAGTGACCACACTCAACTTTATTTCGTAATACATTTAATTTTGAGTTAAGCAATTTGACTTAATGTGGGTGATCACAAGTATCCATAGCGACTACATTCTAGATAAAGTAAAACATAATATTGATGATGTCGTGGAAATAGTACAACTAGCTAATATTAATTAATGACACCTTATCTAGCCCAGGTTAACCTAACCTTTCATTATTATGACACTTTCCCAACCCAGCTTAAATTAAATTTATAACTATAGATAAAATAAACTATCTATATACTACTAACAATATAAGTTAGTAATTAAATGTAAAATAAAAAATTAACTATCTATAAATAAAGAAAAAAAAAACTACCTATATACTACTAACAATATAAGTTATTAATTAAATGTGGATAGTACACATCATACATTTACATCATAACCATTTTAGTTCACATTGTGTAATATTACGAGTGTAACACAAATCATCATGGGATGATGTCATCCATTCATTGCACAGGATCACAGGAAAGTTACACGTCATTGTCGATATTTACATTTCGAAAGTGATTTGGGTGATAATGTTGAGATTTAGGGGCCTATTTAAGTTTAGTATTTAATAAAAGTATTAAAAAATGTAAATATTGTTGTCATTAGATTTTATGTACCTAAGTTTGCATAATAAAGTAAGTAAAATATTTAAACATCTTACCATTTCAATGAAGAAGAGCTTAAAATGGGACAGATAAAACGCACTAGACCCAAATATTCCCACCCACTTTTTCTGAAACACACGACCCTCTTTGATTTTGTGTTTTAAAGGTTTTAACATGAACATTTTGAGGGTCACATTATTTGAAGCATTATTAACATGACACCCTTTACATAAACCAATAAAATATATTTCAATTTGAATGCTATTTCATCCTAAAACAATTAGAATAAATCACACAACCTCTTGCTATGAATGACAAACGAGACTGTTTTCAATATTTTTATTACCTATTAACTCCTATTCCTATTACTTTGCAGCTTATAATACCATCTGAAATAGGTTAGTTGAGCCAATGTTTTCTAAATGATTAATTGAATAATTTTAGTAAAGGCCTAAATGGCTGACTTTTTTTTATTATAATATTAACTATAACGATGTTTAGTAAAACCAATATATATTTTTACCTTTTTTAAAAAGACAGCGCAAACTTTTTTTTAGCACCGCGTATTACCACCTCTCTAGGTTATATGCCTATGTACTAATTACACTAAAGGTCTGGGGATAAGGAAAGTTGAATTTAGAGGAAGTGTTCCCAAATTTGCATGGAGAGAGAGTGGGAAACCATTTAGGGAAATCTGACCTCAGTACACATGACCGGGATCAAACTCTGATCTCCTCGTCATTGGCAGTTTAGACTATTGCAAAAGTGACGCCTTAGACCATGGGGCTACTAAAGCGGGCGTAGTAAATATTTTTGAGCCCAAAACTCACCTAAATCTTAGATAAACATAAATATTTAAACAAATAGAATTGTCGCAATAGTGCACCAAAATTATTTTAATACCCAATAGTTAGCATTTTTACAGTTATAAACTATAAATATACAAAGCAATAATTTTAGCTGTTGTTATCTTTAGGTGTGAAACATGGTCCCTTACCTTACATGACTAAAACAAATTTAGGGTGTTCGAAAACAAGGTGTTTAGGAAGATATTTGGTCCAAAAAGGGATGAGGCTACTGGAGAGTGGAGGAGGTTACATAATGATGAGTTAAATACTTTGTACTTATCACAAGATATTGTTAGGATAATCAAGTCTTGTAGATTATGGTGGGCAGGACATGCAGTGTGAATGGGAGATTCTAGAACATGTTCAGGGTAGGCCTACTGAATATAAAACCCAACGGGAAGAGACCACTGGGAATAAAATAGTTTTGGTGCACTATTGTGACAATTCTATTTGTTTAAACAAATGGGAGGATAAAATTAGAATGGACCTTAAAGAGATAGTGTAATGAGGTGTACTATATTGAATAGCTTAAGATGAGGATAGGTGGCATACTTTTGTAAGTGTGACAGTGGACTTTACAGTTCCTGATTCCATAGAGTAAGTAAGTAAACTATTGAAACCTAAAAAACCTAATCTTTTTGGAGTCAACATATGTTTCATGAAATTTTAGTATCCTTATATATCTTACACTAAGCTAATGTATTGTTGAACACACCATTTTGATACTCTATTAGAGTATCTTGGACCATTTTCATCCCTTGTCTAAAAATATATATTTAAAAAAACAAATTAGTTTATTTTAACAACTTCATCAAAATTTGTATCTATTGACATATGAAAGGTTAAGTCAAAGTTAGGTTGGAATGTGAACCAAAATAACTATTAATACACTCTTTTATATCCGAAACGATTGAACTATACTAGCTTTGGCATTCTCAATTTAAAATAAATAAATACAATATTAATTAGTTTGTGAAATTTGATGTAACTTACTGTAATTTGATTAGATATAAATGTAAAGTAATTTAAATGAAATAGGACAAAGTTGGTACCAAGGTAAATGAGGTATTTTATTCTGCAATGGTTAATATATTTATAGTTAAAAACTAACCCAACATAACAAAGTCTGACCTTCCATGTATAGTTAAAAATATATTAATTTAATATCTAGTAATATTAAAATAAGCTCTTCGATGACTTTGATGATTCATGTTTTTAATGCATAGGAATGGAATCCTGACCAAGATAGTGTTTATGTGAAAAAGACATTTTAATATGGCCTGAAATATCTTATATGGACAGCTATGTCCCAATTCTTGGTGTGTCGATTGTTAATAATAATTTGCATTTTGGTTACATATGTTATGTAACAAAGAAAATAATTTTTTACATTCATATGAAACATACTTTAAACCATATTACAAGTACCAGTAAACTACCATACTGATTTCAAGTTTATTTATTAAAATATCAACACAGTAACCTAATTATTATAGAACAAGAAAAATATGGTAACTAATATGACAAACTTTGCATAGACCTCTATTAATACTAGGCTAATAGATTTGAGTATAGGCTTATAGGAATTACCTAACTCATCTTTTTTTTAATCAATAAATAAATTGGATATGGTTAAATTAAAATATAAATTTGTTTAAACAGGTTTCCTCACGCAAGACAACATGTCTTAAAGCAGTGGATTCAAGCCATACGGAGAAAGAATTGGAAGCCTACAACACACAGTGTCATTTGTAGTGATCATTTCACTGAAGATTGCTATAAAATACGACCTGGTGGAGCCAGATTTAAGTATCTAAAGGAAGATGCAGTTCCATCTTTATTTAACTTTCCTGAACATCTCCAAAAACGCCTTAAGAAGCGAAGAGAGCCACTAGGTCGCACATCAAAATTTGTTAAGGTAAAACAACCCACAGTATGCTAATAATTATCTTGAAACACTCTTAAAGGTGCAACCAGCTCACTTATGCTGGCATCACAATCAACTTAACATTCAAATAAAGCAACAATCATTTAATGTTCTTGTAACATAATGAAACATAGTGTGTGATCATGATTCACATACTATGTAGAATAAAACCACAGACAATGATTTTGAACAGTTCGAAACCACATTTTCACTAAAATGGTACTCAGGCAGTTAAAGCTGACCAGGTTTCAACTAAGCTACTTGCAATGGAAGAGTATTGGAGCTACACAATAAAGTATATGTCAGCAATTATGATTCCAGTACTTCATTTCCAGCCAGAACTTTCTAAGAAAACTTAAATACATGATTTATTTATTTTTTAGAAAAAGCTATGATTCTACATTAGCGTTGTGATTTGTTAAGACTAGGGCGTTAACATAATTGCAGTAGGGAAATTAATAAACTTATTATATTGATATGGAAAACTAAAACATTGACTGAAGAATGGTGAATTGCTGCCATCTGCCTCATACACAAAAAAAGGTAAATGGAATGTAGTAATTAGAGAAGAATCAGCCCACTGAACATAACTTACAAAGTCCTATCAATGCCTATTATCTCCTAACTAAAAACCATTCACAGAAAATCTTATCCAGAACCACCAAGCTGGTTTTATGCCAAACTGGTCAACAACCGACAATATCTTCACACCCTGTGACAGATTTTTGAGAAATACTGAGAATTCGACAAAACAATACAGTGCCTGTTCATCGACCCTTAGTGTGCCTATCACATTATACATAGAGGTGGTCTCTACACTGTACTAAAGGGATTCAATATACCAGTTAAACTCATTAGGAAGATTCATTTTCACATAAATGATTCTCAAGCGATGGTAAAATTCAGAGGATCATCGTCAGACAAATTCCACATAAAAATCGATCTTAGACAAGGAGCTGCACTATCTTGTGCTCTTTTCAAACTACTATTGGAGAAAATGTTACGGGAGAGCAACTTACAAAGATACAACAGACTTCAGAAGGACCGCGGGGAATACAAAATCTTAACTTACCACAAATGCTATTGTATTGCTGAGAAAGACAGCATGATAACTAAAGAAAAGTTACTGTTATATCAAACATTGTGCCAGCGAGATTGGTTTAGTGATTAATCAAGATAAAATGGAGCACATGGAGCTTTGCAAGAATATAAAACCACTCCAGTATTTCATAGTTGACAACCACTCAAAATTCAGGAATGTTGAGGAGTTTAAATTTAATTATCTTGGAGCCTGCATCAATAACACCAATGGCATGAAAATGAACATAAACAAAAAAAATAGCCTCAGGATCAAGATGTCTATATGTTCTTAATAATACACTTTAAGACTAAAGCTTTGTCTGCCACCACCAAGGTAAAAATATATAACACCATCATTATCCCAGCGGTGCTGTATGATTCAGAAAACTGGACTCTTACCAAGCACGAAAGGAACAATTTATATATCTTTGAAAGAATAGTAGTGAGAAATATCTGGGGATTGGTATCTACTAGACATCAGCACATGGAGAACTATAATGAATGCAGAGATCTATGAACTTTGCAACCTAACATAGTCTAAAAGCAGAAAAGTGAGATACTACAATGAGCAGGACATCTATCCTGCATGGCAGAAGACAGAATTCCTAAGAATGCTTTTAGTGGGACATTCACAATCACAAGAACACTAGGCCTCAATCACTATTAATATGGGAAAGTGGAGGAAAATCATTGGTACAGTGAATTTGTCACAAATTGTGTCTTTCAATTCAGGAGTTGTTCAGGATTTGTCCTTGTACATAAGATCTTTAAGGGTACCCTACAAAAAGAAGTCTGGTGGTGTTAAGTCCGGTGATCGTGCTGGCCACTCAAGTGGTCCCCGTCTGCCTATTGGTAAGTTAAAATCTTTTTCCAAGATAACAATTGTGGCAATTTGAACATTGCTTCATTTGATCACCATATTTTTACTGGGAATTTCTCATCCTCACATGATTTGTGCAAAAAAAAAAAAAATCAAAAAATTCTACCCTCCTATCTGAATATCCATCGTGCAAGGACTTTAAACACATGAGGTGTATATGGTTTCCTATGCAGCTGTTTAAACAATCTATGAACACTTCTGTCATTATCATTATCATCATTATTATCATTATCATCATCATCATAATTATCAGCACCACGTCTTACTACCTGTCCAGGTTATACACATTTATGCTAATGTGTAATGGTAGGGTGATTGTGAGATGAAATGGAGGACCTACAGTTAACGTGGGATCCGAACCACGGTGGAGGCCTGGCATTCCACATATTTACAAGTTGTGATTAATACACATTTTGTCAGAGGTGAATGAAGGGTTTGGCAATCAGATAAATCTGTGCCGTGACCGAGGATTGAACCCTGGACCCCAGCACAGAAGTCCGACACCCTACCCCTAGGCCGCCAAGTCACCAACACTTCTATCAGTGATCACAAACAGGCAGAGTGACCCCTTAGTATAGATATTATTTTGTCAGCCCAAATAACTCTAAAACAGAACCATATATACTACAAATCGACCTGGTTGCTAAGAACAATGCTGACACACTGTTTTGAGTTATCAGCTCTTTCTTCCTATTGTTTACTAACTAATCAAAACAAGCTAATTAGACCAGTTCTTTCACTTGCAACTTTCAACACTTATAATGTTAATTTAAACAATTACCCAAATTTAGGGCAGGGCGATTACACTTAGGAAAATTTTTGTTCATAATGGGATGAAGATACTTGGGAGTGGATGAGGTTACATAATGATGAGTTACTTACCCTGTACTCATCATAAGACATTGTTAGGATAGTCATATCTCGCAGATTAAGGTGGGCAGGACATGCAGCACGAATGGAAGAATCTACAACTATGTTCAGGGTATTGACTGGTAAACCCAATGGAAAGCGACCATTGGGAAGACCTAGATGCAGATGGGAGGATAACATTAGAATGGACCTGAAAGAGATAGGGTGTAATGAGGTGGATTGGCTAGATCTAGCTCAAGATCAGGATAGGCAGCATACCTTTGAAAATGTGGCAATGAAATTTTGAGTTCCTAATGTCATAGAGTAACTAAGTACCTATATATAGTGGCTAGAAAAGCTGGAAATTGACTGTGGAAAACCGAGAAAAGGAAGGCAATTTTAAATCATAGTTCTGCTAAATACCCTAATGAAGGGACAACACTCCGAACATTGTAAATAAGTTCATTTAAAAAGAAAGGACCACGTGTTGGCGGAGTAAACACAAGGCTCATACTTTTATAATTGATTTAAACTAAATTGAAATCAAATCCAGTCAATTCATAACATTTGTTTATTTTTTGATAGATGTGAAGCAAAGTAGCTTTAATTGTAAAACAAAGTTTTTAGCCAGCACATTATTTGAGTAATGGAGACAATTTGTGAATTTGTTGATGGTGCTTACTATTTTAGACTTGTTTTTTGTGATCTCGCCAGTATTAGTAAATTTACAAATGAAAACAATAAATTATCTTAAAGCGTGGCACACACTTAAGGTATTATTTGAGAAAATTAAAGTTAAAATAAATTAATGACATGCTTGAAAAATGCAAAAATTTATGATCAAAATATTTTAAATGTGTTCATAGGCAACACACTTTTTAATATTCGATACAGTTTTACTAGAATAAAAATTGTATTCAAAAAATAACTTTATGATTAGAAATCTGAGAACTAAGCTAAAAATGTTTCCATTATTCAAAAATACAATATATAATCTATTTTAAAATTCTACACATCACTAAAAAAAGCACTGAAAATAGATTTGTGCCAAACAAGGACTTGTTACATGGCTATATGGAAAATAATTTTAAAAAATTACAAGGACATTTCTGTACGAAGTAGACAGTTTTTCGAGCAATGCTTTATTTAAATTTCTTAATTATTGGTATAAATAGAAATAGCTTGATTTTGCTAATCAAAACAATTTACTAGCCAGTATAACAATTTCAAAATAAACTAGAAAGGCAGTGATGTTAGATATGGTAATAATACTTAAGGTAATGGTGGTGGCATGGCTTGTTGCAGTAGTGAGTCTGTAGATGATGACGAGCTTGATGATTTTGAAGACCCACACATTGATTTTGAGCATTATGTTATGAAAGAAGATAGTGTTTACCTTGCACATTTTCTAATTTACCCTCCAGATTCTTCACTAATTTTTCACACCGTTTTCAAATTTGTATTGACACATACATGTACACAAATAACATCTAAGGGGGTCTCTCCTAAATTTAAAGTTCTCAAAAATAGATCAAGATCTCTTTTAAGCCAAATTATTTTGACTCCGCGGTTGTCAATGCATTTTTGAAAAGACTTGAATCTGGATTATGATCTCAAAAAAAATGAAATCCAATGAAGAGCTAAGATGTAAATTATTAGTTTGACAATCTTGAAGGAGTTCTTTTTTCTCTCATTGTTTATTCATAGATTTGTTGGGTGCTATTGTTATATATTTTATATTATATATTTAGCACCGCGTCTTACTACCTGTTCGGGTTATACGCTTTAAGTACTAATTACGCTAATGGATTAGGAATTGGGAGGGTTGAATTTAGAGGAAGTGAACCCGCATTTGCGTGGAGGGAATATTTTATATTGACTCAGTACTTTTGGCATTGCTGATTATGTAGATAACATTCCAAATGTATTGTTGCAGTGCAGAAAATATGTCTTGCTATATGATATTTAGATGCGACTATAACCATACTTTACTATAATAGCTTGGTTATTTAATGTATCATAACTTACTATGTTGTTACATTCTGAAATGTCTTTAAAATATCTTGTTCCTTAAATACTTAATTTTATGACTGATAATATTTTCCATAATGATCAAATTTTTATTGATTAGTTACAAAAAATTTCTTAGAGAGTTAAAGGTGTTGCCTGAAATATTGTTTTTTCCCTTTTTTAATCCATGCAGTTAGTTATTTATATTTATTTTTAATTGTATGAAAAATATACACTAAAGCTATTTAGAAGTTTTGTGCATATGGGTGCAATTTTTTCAAATTTATATATAATTATATTAAATTAAATTTTTTCCCCTGTCAAGCATCCTGATTATGGTTTGGCGGGGGTGTATCTTCTATTTTGGAAACATAAATAAAAACAAAAACAAATTGTTTTTGATTACTTATTTTAAAATTTTTTATTATTTATAATGGACTGATATGGGTGAGGAGGGCCTATGATTTACTAACCGAGGGTCTAAAGATAAGCCAGACCAACGATGCTGTGATTCATCTCATTCACCAAGTATTTTCATAATAGTCAAAAATCTTCATTGTTTCAGTAGTTATTTCAGTGACTTAATCAAACTCTTTTTATAAAGATAAGGATTGTAAGGGCAGTTGCGACCAATTCTGTTGATGCTATTAGTTTTTCCACCGCTTCTTACAATCTGTCCAGACTATACACATTTTAACTACACTAATGGGATGGAAACAAGAAAGATAGTATTTAGAGGTAGTCTACCCACACCTGCATGGAAGGAGATTGGGAAACCACATAGGAAACGACCTTTCTGAGATTCAAACGCGTATTTCCTAGTCACTGTGTTGTTGCCAATTAAAATGAACCTTGAGAGTCGACTGTTAAGTTTGTTCTTTTTGGTATCTTGCTGACAAAATTTAAGATATTGAACTTTTAAAAAGGGATAATACTAAGCTTATTTTTAACTATGTAGTTGGCACCCTATGGATATAACTATGGGTGTAATTAACGACTTTTTATAAATCTGTGAACTACTATGCATTCTTCTTTTTTGTTAAGGAGAGGGTTGTTAATGAAAAGGCTGTACTGAAGCAAGACGAGATTACAGTCATAACAAAGAGAAAAAGAGGTCAACTGCCCTACAGGAAATTAAACACCGCTGATAATAAGAATGGTTCACAAGTTTTCACCAGAGCTGCAGGACCACTAAGTCGAAGAAGAAAATTCATTTCATCACAACCTATTGTGAGTAAGTCTGTGCAGGATTACAAAATTCAGTAAATCAGGCTGTGAAAATCCTGAAACAGGAATACTGCCCACCATAAACTGAAGGAATCGTTGAGCTTTAAATGTTCATTAAACATTTTACTCTGACAGATATTTTTATTTTTATTTTGTATGTAATTTGTGTATGTGTGTGACTATATATAAAGTACGACAAAAGTGTATATGTATTAATATTTTATTTCACATGAAAACTTCTTTCAGAATATATATCCTATCTACAAATAAAATATTAATTTAGGGATGAAATTTGGGTCTAAATGTACTTTTTAAATGAATACAAATATAACCTGAATACAATCATTAATTTTAAATATTCACTATAGTTATTATTATTATTTTTTGCGTTCTAACCTCTTTGTCTAGGGATGAATACTCAGAATATGTAATGATCCCATAAAATACAGAATTGGTGGAAACCCTAGTGCAGACCTCAGATGATCCAGTAAATGGTCACACCCACCAATTGCTAGCGGTTTTATTTTTCAATACTCTCTATGTAAGTCAGACTGCCACAAAGATCACTTGATGTGAAGTATAGAACTATTAAAAAAATGGTAGCCGTATGGTACTGACCACAAATACAATTAATTACTTTAGACCCGTTTTGGTGGCTGCATGGTCTAATTTGCTACTCTTGCAGTAGACTAGACTGTCGATGACAAGGAGATCGAGGTTCAAATCTTGGTCGGGTGTATTAAGGGTGGTTTTTCCAAATTGGATTTCCACTCTGCCTCCACACAAATGCGGGTACACTTGCTTTGAGTATGACCTTCCTAATCCCTAAAACCATTATCGAAATTATAATTATTACATAAGTGTATAAACCGAATGTGTAGTAAGACGCGGTGCTAAAATAATTGCTTTAGGTTTGTGAAGATTATTTTAATTTATCAAACAATAAAACACATATAATTAGTCAACAAGATTGGTTTGGTTTGGAAAAATACATTAAAAATTATTTCTTCTAGAGTCTTAGTTTAGAGGCTGAGTATAAATGACCCCTCTCCCCATAATTCTGTCAGTTTTGTTACCTATTGTTTTATTGAACCAGATATTTTGATCTCAAGTATTGAGGCTATTTTTTATAAACAATATCTATAGATGTACAAATACTATATTACAAAAATACATGTTGACAATGAATATTTCCAGGACACTTCATATCATGAAGAAGATGCTTTAGTCAACTCTGTGATTGTAAAAGAAGAGGAGAGATGCTTTGTGTGTGAGAAACAGGTGTCTGATGGGACACCCCTAGAAACACTGACAACCACCAGTAGGGCCCCAATGCGCCACAGGCTGGACAGGATTGCAGCAGGGGCTAGAGGACACTTGGACCTGTCACAGGATCCTGGTGGGGTCCTCTGTTCTCACTGTACCTGTGTGCTCAACCACTTAGACCAAATAGAAGTGGAACTTAACTTGCTCACCAAGTCTGTACTCAACGCTTTGCTCAAGAAGTACGGGCTGGCGGCCTTGGTGAATGAAGACGGTGAGTATTTTATTAGGTTATTGTCTGCATTGAGCATAGTTTTAGTCTGAGGCTTGAGATTGCTGAATAGTTAGTTTTAACATAGTGGGAAAGCAGCGAAAAGGAATTCACTTTCATGAAAGTTCAGTCCCAGGCACTTTTAAGCTATCATATTAAGCATTTGGAAACAAACTAAGTAAACATCTCACTAAAGAATGAAGAACAACTAAATATTTTACACCAAATTTGGTCAGATTTGCCGAAAAAGAAATATTAGCGTAACGGTAATGTCAGTATCAGCTTACTCTCAAGTAAAGTTCTTACATTTTATTATAATAAAGATTCATTATTTCCTCTTTAATAAAGCTAGAAGAATGACCCTGGGCACATGACAAGGATAGCTTAACTGTAATCGACGTAATATGCCAAAAGTCCTGGGCTCGATTCCCGTGTCCAGCTTTCATTTTTCAATTCAAAGAATATGTTAGATGCGGCTATAACCATAACTAACAAATATAATAGCTTGGCTATTTAATCACAAGGCTTACATATAATGAACAGGCCTACCATCTTGAACTTTTTTTCCTTCAAACCTCTTTTGGGTATGTTTTTGTTTCCTTTTTAAGAAGTTGTGTTGCATGATTCCCACGCTTTCCTAAAAAAAAAAGAATTAATTACAGTGGCCACAGGAGAGTGAACTTTATTTTCATTGTGAGAGTCCTTTTGTATTGGACATTCTTATTTAATAGTATTATATAACAAGTATAGACAAACCATTTGTTTGTGATTTGCAGAACCATTTTGAATTTCCTACAAAGTTTCTATTTTCTGATCCACACTTTTGTTCCATTGGAAGTTTTCAGGGAGTGTCTGAATTATGCGACACAATTTCCTAAACAGGGAGAAAGAAATATGGTCTAGCAACACTGCATAAAGACATCCACATCAGTGATCACTAGGGATCAGATTTCACCTATTTGCCTTTTCTTTTCCTTGAAGGCAGTTGAGATATATATTTATTTCATGTTACTATGAGTACATTATATTAATTTTATAGTGCTTGTAATTGCCTATTTTGGCTTTAGCCCCTTTCTTTTTCATATGGTATGGAATTTCTGCTGAAAGAGAGAGTCCCTTTTTTTAGAAATTGTAAGTTGTAGTATACCTGTTTGAAGTAGGTTTGAAAATCGACACTTGTTGAATAGCTTCCAATAAGCGTAAATTGGATTGAGGACAATGGGACCATTGGCAGACACCTTGGGAGGAAATAGTACACCGTTGCAGGAGAAAGGTTCAACTTCTTCACAAACGACAAATTTGAAATTTTGTTCCTTGACATCGTGTGAAGTAGAACTCAGCTTTTTAAATCATAAAAAAATCTCTCAAAAAATATAACCTATTTCACTACTGATTAACAGCATGTTCTGTGATCGAATGGGCTAAGGCATCACTCTCACAATAGACTGGACTGCTGAGGAAGGGGAGATCAAGATTTACCGTCCATTGTACTTAAGGTGTTTTTTACTAAATGGTTTATCACTCGCTCTCCCACCTTGCAAGTGAAGATACATTTCCTCTAAATTCTACCTTCCTAACCACTAGCATATTATCATAATTAGTACAACATATGCATATAACACAAATGAGTAGTGGGACGTGGTACTAAAAAATAACTACTTTGAATTAGATGTGGGTAATAAAAAGGTAAAATCAATATTAAATTGCCTGTGTACTAATTTTTCCTTTGTACCTATTCTTGTTCTTGAATCCCATATTTTTAATGCCTATGTTACATTTTTGGTGCCTAAGAATCAGCTCGCTAGTGATCACACACTAAATGTACAGGGAGTTTTCCTTTAACACCTGTTTTTACTATACGATCAGAGGTATATGTAGGCCTATGGTTTTTAAATAATACTTCTCTAGACAGCTATTACTTCATTCCCCTTGCTAACGCAGTGTTTCTCTGCCACTAGTGCTGTAAACACATCTGCTTTAGTCGTCTAAGTCTATTTCCAGCTCGATTGCAATAATATAAGTGTTTTCCTCTTTGTATTTTATTCTGATCTATCTATCTCATCAAAGTATTTTGAAACTTAAATTATTTCTTCACAATAAACAACACTACATATATAATATATATAAAACAAAAACAGTCATATAGGTCAATATATGATTGGAAAGGGATTTTTGATAGATCTACTTCCCTCTAACTTATGTTTTCCCATTTAACTAATGTTTTCTATAACATGATTTTTCAACCACACAATGTTTTTATGGAACAACTACCGTGTTATAGGAGAATTTCCTGTAAGGCTATTCTAGTCTGGTTTGCTGGTGAAGGAGAGATTCTGGTTCAAATCCCAGCAAAACTTTTTCTACACCACTAGGATAATCATAATGTGTGTAGTAGGACTTGAGGGAAATAAAAGTATAAAAATATGAACGGTATTACTCTTTTAATCGTAAAAGCTACCTATATTAAGTTTAACACAAATAATTTGTCCGTCTCATTTTTCCTTCATAGTATGAACTTATTTTTACTAGCAGAGAAAAACTGTTTATTGATGTTTGTGTTAATCTTTGTTTTAGTTGAAGTTGAAGAACACGGCAAAGACACATACTTGGAAATTGGGGTAGGTTTAATAATTAAGTATACTATATAAGTCAAAATTCTTATTTAAATTAACCCCTTTTTGTTTAAGAATTAGCTTTTATTATAGTTCATAAACCATATTATTTAAATTTTGTGGTCTGGAAGTCAAAAGGGATTTAGGGAGGGAAGGAGTGTGTACAATCATGTGTGAACAAAAATAACTACTTTGTTAGCCTTCACTAAATAGTAACATATCCTTGCTATTATCTGTGTTTACAAATATAATAACACAGATATATTAGCTAATAAAAATACTTTAATATATTTATATGTCAAATCATGTGAACTGCTGCTATTGCTTTTTATGAAGAGGCTATTTTCAACACTAGTAAAATAATGTAGATACATTGTTGACCTAAAAAAAATTCTGTTTTTTAAAACATATCTTCCTGATGTTTTATTGTTATAGCTATTTATAAAGAGCTTAAATGCAAAGAGATTAAAGACATTGGTCAAAGACTTTTTAAGTCTGAGATGAGAGTAAAGAAATTTATTCTCTCTCACCTTTAACTAAATAATTATAACTTAAATTTAGACTTGCAAGGTAATGCTTATGTTGAAGTTATGAAAAAAAGGTGTAAGCCGCAATCTAAATTTGGTTTGTGGCCCCATCCTGTTTAAAAAGGAAATTATAAGTTGTTTTCAAAATTAAAAGAGTTACAAAAAGAATATGAGACAAAATTTCTGCTGCTAGTGAAGAACACCTCTTTAGGATTGTAATAGAGCTTAAAGGAATATTTTTCTATAACTGATAGCAATAAAGAATGGATCAGAAATCCATATAGAGCCAACACAGTAACTGAACCAGGGTTGTTATAATTTTACCCAGCCCAAAAAACTCAACTGGGTTTTATAAAAAAAACCCACAAAAACCCACTTATTATATTTTACATATAAATCAATCATTTAAATTTTTGAAAATAGTCATTCTGGTGAAAACCTTTTGGAACAAACCCAATGATAATACATTGATTTTTATATGGTGTTATACACAAGTTTTAAAATTACAGATTTTTTACACTAGACTAAGTTATAAAATATGCTTTAATTGGGTGAACAAAATAATATGATGTTCAACTAGCAACTCACTTGGGATAGTATAATTTTAATGTACTTACACTCTATTAATTCTAGGCCCTAGAAATAATACGCTGTCAAAAACTCTAATCAGAAGACAAAGTTCTTACCTTTTATCTTGGTAAAGAAAGCAACAAATCAATTCTGGAGCTGACTTGCCAGTAATTTGATTCATGGCCTCCCCTCTCCTTTACCACTGTCTCTTCATTATATTCCTTCTACACAAACAGTCTTTTTTTCAACCTGCTAGCTTATACAGCATTGTTGCCAAGAATTACATTGTTGCATTATTGTTTTCCTTTATTAAAATTAAAATATGTTTCTCTGGTTCTGAATATTTAATATATTTGAATTATTGGTTTAATCAGATATCATACATAACATTTTAAATAAAACCACACACAAAAAAAAACCCAATATAAGCCAATTGGGTAGGTTTTTTTTATAAAAATAACCAGATTTTTTTTTTCAACCCTGAATTGAACATTGATTTTATTGCTGAAGTTTCATGTGACACTGCATTAAAGGACAGCTATGATAAAGTTTATTTAATTAGTTTTTGGCTGAGTTGTTATCGTGAATATTCTGCTTTAGCAGAACATTTTTCGAGATTTCTCATGCCCTTTTTCACAGCATCTAAGGGCAAAGCAGGTTTTTCAACATTGGTGTTCCTAAAAAATAAATACATGAATATTATTGAGGAACTTCTCTTTTTCATAGCAGCTATCTTACGCATCTGTAAAACATCTCACCCTGCTACTTTCTCTTTGCTTTCAATCACACTTCCAATATATACTACACACTTAATTTCTCATTTTACTAAACAAACCCAGCCACAGGCTGGAAACATTTCTCAACTATACTCCATCTAGCTTTATAGTTTTACTAGGCCTTATCCTCATCCTTATCATTACTTCAATCGTCACCACACTCTTTCACTTTCTCATTCATTTCCTGTAGCTGTTCTTATATTTTCTCTCCCTTCTCCCCCCATACCATCAAGTCATCAGCAAATATCAATGATTCTATTCTTTCCTCCCCAAGTTTCCTGTTGAAATGTTTGAGCCAAGGATCAAAATAATTAACGATGTAGCCATAACTGTTTCCGTCTACGTCAAGTTTATAGTATATTTGACTGAAACAATGCTATGACACAGCTGGCTGTTAATATTGCATCAAATAACAGTTGCAGTATTGCCATATTAGGAAGCTGTACTGTTGCTGGACATGCCACTGCAAGAGGTAAGGAGGAAGTTGTCTTGGACTCTGTGGCATAGCCCAACAAACTAAAAGGTTCAAGAAAGCTCTTTATAAAAAACACAAATGACGAATTGTATCTGAGGGATGCGCTACAATAGTTAATATGAATTGTAAAGCTAACTTAGACTTGCTTTGTGTTCTATAGAAAACTAAACCTAAATTCTTGTGAAATGATTTACTTTTGATTTTGTATTACTTTGATATGGAAAATACAAATAATCATTCTATGGAAGTCTTGGCCACACCTGTGAATGATCTTAATAATCGATGTCAAGGCAGTATTGAACAGATAAATGATTTCATTAATCAGTGTAAAGACAATATTGACCAGATAAATGATATCAATAATCAGTGTAAAGACAGTATTGACCAGATACATGATTTTGAAATCCATAGTTGTGATTTTTGCAACCTTTACATCGAGGAAGGTGAGATTCACACTCATGGAAACAAACCAATAGTTATAGAAACTGTTGTTGTCAGCAGAAAGGACAATGCTGATATTCAGAGTTGTCCAACACAAGCTACATTCAAAGCACCGAAAGTGCTCAAAGTCTCTGAAAAACAAGTGGATGATACTTCTACAACAAGGAAAAGTAGTACTGAAAAGATGTTACACGACAACAAAGTTGTAGCAAGAAAAATTAAAAAAAGTAAAGACAGTGTTGGTGTTGGCTTGGACAATTTAGTTAAGGAAAAAAGTCGTACTTCTTCAGAAATAAACTTTTCCTCTGATTTTTCATTTGTTCCTTTTCCCAAAACTAAACGATCCCCCCACATAATCACTTCCACTCTTTCTGACCCTGGTGGTAAACATGAAATTGAAATATTGAATTACATTTCCTCAGATGTCTGGTTTAAGGAAAGTTGAATGAGATTCAGTCGTATCAGTTCTTGGAGATAAGTTGATGATTATAAGAACATTAAAGTGCAAGTCCAAACAAGTCATTATGTGACAAACTGCATTCAAAAAGTGTAAGTTTGAGAAAACGCATAAAAGATATAAGACAATCTGACAAAAGCTGTGTTTACAATATGAGTAATCGACAAGATAATTAAGGATGTGAAATTTATTTTCTTGATATTTTCAATCCTTATTGTTACCAAAATAATTTAGAATAAAGCCCAAAATATCATTTGAAAATAAAATATATATATATATATATATATATAGATTTTGTGTGTGTTAATTTTGTATTTAACTTTAAGTGCACCAATAGAACTAATTTATTTTGTCTACTTACTCTTTGTCACCAGTAACTCGAAAGTTCATTCGTCTACACATTTATTTATTAAACTTGACACATAATATTTGTTTAAAATTTTAGTATAAATGTGTATTTGTTCAAAATGTAGCTCATTAAAAAAAGGGGATAATCTGTCGTAATTATTTGCATATAAACCAGGAATTTTGGCTGATAAAAGATGTATGGTCCGTGAGCTCAAGTTTTTTCATTCAAGCCTACGTCATTGGGCATTAGGACTAAACGTCAGTCTTGTCTAATTTTTATTTTTAAGTGACAAGTAGGTTGGGGTTGAAAATTGGTCATTTGTACAGAAGGTGATTTTCCCTCAATTGTTTTCCATTATTCCTCCACACACACACACATATATGGCTACATTTCCTCTAAATTTTACGTTACTCATTCATACCTATTAGTGTAATTAAATACAAATAGCTTAGACAGGTAGTAAGAATAAATATAAAAATAAACAACCAAACACATCATAGAAATAGCCACAAGTTTGAAATTGTTGAATATACAAAAGATGAGTATGCAAGAATGATGTTGAGCGGCGATACAAAAGTGAGTTCAGTCTTAAGGTGAATTGATTTGATATCTACTTTGCACCACATTCTCTTTCGCTCAGCATTGTTCTTGCATATGGGTTTAACTATTAAAGGTGAAATTCAAGGAGTTGCAGAACCCCAGTATTAAAATATCAAGGGTTGGCTTGGATTTGTTCACAAAGAAAATGGACAACACAAGACAATGTTTCCAGTTTGAGTAAAACATTATGGCTGGGACCCTACTTTTATCTTCCGTTTTCGCAGTCCAGTCATTCCAAATATTTTAGTGTCAAGTCTTCTTATTGAACAAGTTATCAAAAATCTCATATGCTATGAACTCAAATTGTTATGGTTTTCACCTAGAATTTTACAATACAATAGAATTTCCCAATAGCGGACACCTTTCTGCATAAAAAATGTCCAGTATAATGAAGTGTCTGTTATTTCATCTTTTTTAAT
Source organism: Timema bartmani (assembly GCA_902151455.1). Classification (NCBI taxonomy): domain Eukaryota; kingdom Metazoa; phylum Arthropoda; class Insecta; order Phasmatodea; family Timematidae; genus Timema; species Timema bartmani. Next base: position 26,686 of record CABFWB010002612.1, on the reverse strand, counting down.
TCATGCCTTTTGTAGATAGTTTATTCTTTATTTACTGTACTGTACATAACTTACTTTATATTTTGCATTGTACTCAAAACCATATGCTTTTAAAATTGTGTGTATAGTTAGAGATAGGGTAAAATAGCATTAATTTTCAGTTTTTTTAGCATTAACTATTGGAAATTTAGCATTTTGTAGCAAAATAGGTAAAAATGTCTTTCGTCAATGTTTTTAGGGCCTATAAAAAGGATTTATGATAAAAGCAACGACTAACGGAATGTGGCGATTAGCCGGATGGGCTGTGGAAGGCACAGGATGCAAGTAAAACCCAAGCTGAAGCACACAGACGAGTGAAACTCAATGATTTTTTAATCACTTATTTCCGCTGAAAAACATCGTTTTATAGAAATTCTCAGCATTTTCGGAATTCGCGTCTATTTCGTTAAATAAAATAATTTAGCTAAAATACTTTCAAAATCACGTTTTTCGCGTTAATTCGCGAAATAAAAATCGCTTTAAACCCTTTCAAATGCCATGAAACGCAAAGAAAACTTATAAGAACCCTATTTTCAACCCTTTTTTTTCTTTTCGCGTTTTTCGCAAAAGCGAATTTACCCTATCTCTATGTATAGTAGCTCTACTGTACTGTATATTTAATAAGTCCACCTAGTTAAAGTAAAGAAATTGCACAGCAATATTAAATTAATACTGCTGTAAAGCATTAAAAATTATATATTCTTAAAATGCTAAGGATGTTTTATGCATCAATAAAGCAGTTTTATTTATCTAAAAATAAACAAAAAATATTTCAATGAGCCCAAAACTATTTCATTGGCAAGCCTATGGTTTAAATAAGTTAAATATATTTTGGTCTTTTGAAGAAAAAAAAATATATTTTTATTTTATTTAGTACCATGTCTTACTACCCGTTTGGGTTTTACGCTAATGGGTTAGGAATTGGTAAGGTTGAAACAAAACACACATCCTGTTGCGGGTTTCAGGCCATTTTCGGAGGAAAGCCAGCCATGTTGGATTTAGTGCATGCGTTTAGTTTTTTCAATGTATTTCCAAAAGTATTTGTCATAGTGTCTTGAATTATTTTTTATTTTGTTCCTTACATTATTTAAATAAAAAATGTTATATTCAATTTTGTGCTACGACCAACCATTTTCTCAAAATATCAGAATTAAACGAAAAAGGATGACTGTTAAACAATTTTTTTTTAACGAAACGTAAAATATTTCACGCACAAAATATGGAAAAAATGTTAACACCAAATTTTTGGAAATTTTGCGGGCTTTAAAATTATATATATATTAATGCCTGGATATATTATGTTACAGATATGAAAAGGGGTGTCTTTGCAGCTCAAGTAAAAAAAATACATAATTTCCTTAAGTCTTTTACGCCTGAAATGAAATTTTTCCTGTGGGCGCTGTAATTTTGTACCAATAAGCACTATTCCTTGATATATATCAGTACTTGCCTAGTTTACAATGAACACTTTGCATATCGTTAATTTTAGAGCTCTGAGGAATTTATTGTACATGTGGACTGTAGAGAAGATTATACCAGGTATGTGGCAGTTGGCACCAGGCCCTCCCCTAAAATACAACCACAGAGGGTAGTGTTCAACTTTAAAACTCAATGTCTACTCTGTGAACGTCCTTACACCGACGTTAGTAAATTGAGAAACCCTGAGAAACAAGTATGGAGTTCTGTGACCACCTTGAATTTCATACATAAAATTTGCCAATTTGCCAATAATAGAGAAGAGTGTGCATGGGCCAATGAGGTGCATACATAGCAGCTAGCTGGAGTAATCAACCTTGTTTCTGAAGAGGGCCGCTACCACTGGCAGTGTTACCAACGATTTCAAGTACCTAGGTCTTCAAAACCAGGAACAAATTCATCAAGTGGAAGGCACCCAGATGGAAAAAAAAGCTCTTGCTTTTCCGAGTTTATGTGACATTTTTTAGAGCAATGATGAGTGCCAATTTACAATTAACGAGCTCGTTGTAAAGCTTTCAGCTATAGGTATTTCTGCACCTTCTTACAGTTCAACTCACCTTAAAAGAAAATTGAAGGAATATTTTGATTAAGGTGTAACTATAACAGAATTTCCTAGTAAACATACTATTGTTTGTTTACCAGGAGTCGGAGATAAAATACTGACAGAGAAATGGTAAACAGAAAGAACATTACAGGTGAAAAAAGGAGGATTGTAAAAAAAGCTATTCACATTATAAGACAAAAAATCTTTTCAAAACCCAATGAAACTGACATTTCCAAGGCCTGAGCAAATACAAACGGGGATCCCTGAATTAGTTGGTGACTTATATCAGCCATTTTTTAAAACTTGAACGAAGCCTAAGAAATTTAAAAGGAAAAAAGAAATGATAGAATAGTGTTGGCTATTCAGCATTCCATTATTGCTGCCCTCAGATCAAAGTCTTTTATATCCCCTCTACAGATAGGTCTCAGTGTTTACTTTCATAGGTGGTATGGATCTAAAAATCTATCAAACTTAGATCATTGTTCTACATACAAAGAAGCAGTCAGATATGAATCGGCAGTCACGCAGTATGATAATGCAGTTTATAACATAAACACTATTGATGGGCGCCACACATTTCATGCAATGGGTGCCATAAAGTGTGTGACACCATCAAAAGCTGTTCATACAAACAAGTCAATTCTAAGGAAAGATGTCTTACAAAAGTAACATTTTATAAATGACCATCACAACCAGGATACAGTCTTCTCATGTCTAAAGGTGTTAAGTGACATTTTCGTAAAACCCGACAGTGTGGATGTAGCCTTTTGACTAGATGTGTCGTGGATGTCGGAAACATGCCTTAACATTACTCCACATTCAAAATAGAATGGTTTCATGGAACGAGCAATGACAGTTAAGTGCAATGACAGTTAAGTCGTACGAAGTGTCACCAGTACTGCCTCTTCCATTTGTTAATCAAGATCCTGGCAATCTTTCAACCATTTACACCTCACTTCTGCAGGCATCAGAAGAAGCCATCAAAAGTGGCCAATCACATGTAATGGTCACGTTCGATCAGCCATTGTTTACTAAAGCCGCTGATCTTGCTGCTGAACCAGAGAACCCACTCTCTCGTGTGATTGTTTGTCTTAGTGTGATCTTTCATGAGGGCTAGGGGGCTATTAACGAAATCATGCAAGGAAGTGGTATAGAAGTTCAACGGAAACAGTGTATGAAGAAATACTCCAAAATTTGGTGTTAGATGAGGTTCAAATCATTAATAATGACACAGTTCACATACCAGCAAAAAAGTACTGCAGTAAAATAATCACTAACTTACGGCATTACAAGAAGGTATTTCTTAGTGATCAATAATTTACTGCTATTCAAACATGTTATAGATAAAGCTCAAGACTTAACCCTCCCGCCCCGCCCCCTAATTTTTCATCAACATCACTTGGTGATGAATAAACAATTATGAAAATTGATTTTAAAATGTTCTAGTTTCGCTTTATTAAATGAAGAAAGAGGACTTCCAGCCTAGCATACCATTATCTCTGACACTTTCACTATGAGAACAAGCACTTTTACCGTGATCACATCGCTGTGGCACGATATATTCTGCCAGTGTTAAAACTCATTTTAAAACTCACATAATTTCCAGCAAATTTTGTTTGAACATTCTTTTCAGATTTTGTCCATGAAACTTTTTATGTTCTTTAAAAAAAAAAGTTTAGCAGTCATAATTTTTCGTTTCGTCCTGAAATTTTGGGAAAATGGTTGGTCGTAGGATAATATTGAATCCAAGATTTTTTATTGTAAATAATATAGGAACCAAAATAAAAATTTAATTAAAAATTTATGACAAATACTTTTGGAACAACATTGAAAAAAGCATACACATGCACTAAATCCAACAGGGCTGACTTCCCTCCAAAATTGGCAGAAAACCCGCAGCAGTTTTTTTTGGGATTTTCTGTAGATTTTTGAGGACGTTAAATAGAAGTCAGGGTGTCTACTGGGTAACGAAAGTCACCACAGTCACGAAAAAGTTAATAATTTCAAAAAAGGTCACGAAAGTCCCTGAAAAGTCACGAATTTTCAATATTTTAGTCAAAAGTCACGAAAATATTGTTGTTTGAATTTCCCGCGCACCGTAACAACGCAAACTCCTCGAATGTCAAGTTACCCACTACCCATGATGCCATGCGCTAACCGCCTGATTGGTTTTACCATGATACCAAAGACAAGGTTAACGTTCGCCATCTAGTTAAAGTTTAATGTTGCGTGTGAGTGCATTATGCCTATTTATACATTATATAATGTTCATTCGTTTACCGAAGAAATTTTTTGGTCATAAAAGGTCACCAAAAAGTCACTAATTATGGTTTGTCCAACTTAGTAGACACCCTGGAAGTGATTCCAAAAGGTCCCATCTTTTTATTAGAAATGTCTACCTCAAAAGCTAATTTCACTGGACTAATAAGCTATCACCAATGTACTCTCCAAGGAGTGATACAGAGTTTTGAGCCGCAATCTCGGGGTTTTACAGAGTGATGTGCAAAGGAGAAGGGCTCGAACCCCAGTCAAAGTATCATTTTTATAAGTTACCTTAGAAAATAATTATTTAAAGTCCCATACTAACAAGAATATTGTATTCTAAGATCTATAAAAAAAACTAAATTAAATAAAACTTGGTAAGCTACATTTCCATTTACAATCATTAATTTCTTCCTATTATAATAAGCAATCTAGAACTAAGTTTTACTCTTTAATTGTTTCATTCAGAACCCACATTAGGAACAGCTTAACTTGGTTGGAAGGTAGCTAAGAGGAAGTGAACTCACATTTGTGTGGAGTGAAGATGGAAAAACCAGAGTGATAAATCAAAATGGCCTTTACCTCTATGTGAGTTGGTTTGGTTTGTGGGCCTATAATTCCTAAGACGCTTTTATTATCATCATCATCGGAGTTTACCAACGACACAACTAAAGGTAATATAACGTCATTAAAATTATTTTACTCATTAATGTGTACAACAAGATACATAATTTCATAACAATTTTTTTAACAACCTGTACGTGTGTGTGTGTGTGTAATTTTTTTTTTTAAAGTCTTAAACTAAAATAATGTGATGAATATTTTCAGGGGATAGAAATAATAGCTTTGACACACATGCACACCTTTCCCTAAGGTAAATTCCTGGATGCACAACTGAATCTTAATATCTTCCAAATTAATCCGGCTATAAGCTACGAAAAGGTATTATTTGTCTATACTCTATAAAACATGAATAAAATCATTTTCCCCTTGTCTTACAAAACCAATGTTAAACAAATAGGTTTTATCTAATCAATGAAACGCTGTTTATGCAAATTATTTATAAGCTAAATAAAATCAATCCTACTCTATAAAAAAAACTTTTAACATAGATCTTGCAAATATATCATAGGGAACATTTTCAATAACTCAGGTTTGGAGGTAATAGTAACAAAGTGACAAACAATTAGTATCAAGTCAAGGGTTTTACCTGAAAAAGATATAAATGGGGTGAAGGAAGGAGAATCAGGGCTTACAAAAAAGATGGAAAGATAGACAATGCCAAAAAGGGGTTGGGGAGGAGAGGGAGAGGTGCTGCCGATGACAGACCCATCTAGCAGGAAACAACTGAACTTTTTTCAACAGTTTAGCCATTATTTATTTTGAAAATACCAAATTTTGTTTAAATTATTGTATTTTAAATATTCGCCGTGTATGATCCTGTCCAGTCTAATTACTACTTCCTGAGGAAGATGCTACAATAGCATCGAAATATTGAAGTGTGTGTAAATATGTGTCAGTGTTGTTACTTTTATTTGTGCTCTACCATTTTCCTAATCTATCATTTTATTTATCACTAAATGTTTTTGCTGAATGCACTTTTTTCATACATGATATATTTCATATTAAATTTACAAGTTAAATTTAACACAAAAAACTGAATGTTGTTACTATGCATAGTTTCTGAAAAATAGGGTATACAACTTTATCGGTCTTATATAGTAGGTGTCCATCTGAATCTTAACGGTTGACTTACAAATGCATTTTTAGGATATACCCTTTTAGTAAGTTGAAGACAGACTGAACTTTTAATTTCTAGTTGTTCTACACACATACTTTTTTCAGTACAGAAGAATGATCTAAGTCAACTATTGTGGTGATTATTCAAAAAAGTAGCTATCATGAAAACTTGTGCTAAATTTAGTAATAGGCTATCTTAGGTAGTAGTTTTTAGCAATGTTTAGTACAAACTCATGTGCAGAATACTAGTTTTCTTAGATTAGTGAATTTAACAGATATAGGTTACATTAAACATTAAATTCATAGATACACAAACCATTTACTGAAAGCTAATGTTACCAACAAAAATTAAGTTCTTATTTCCAAAAATGGAATCAAAACAGTACATATGTGAATAAGTGTTACATATTTCATAGTAGCTACTTTTAGGATGAGGGACATGAGAGTTGCCATTATTAATCACAAAAACACAAGCTGTGTGTATGGGGGCAAATAATGCTTTATTAGTTTTATTTCATATTCTAGATGCCTTACTAGAAATTGTGTGAAACCTCTCATTACCCTTACTGTTTGTTTATGATTCTTCCTACTTCTGTTTAATACTACTAAAGAAAATTTGTTTGGAAGACTTTTGATACTGATGTTTGAATTAAAACTTAGGTTTTTGGACTTGAGCCGAGGTTTTTTTAGCACCACATTTTACTTCCTGTTCAGGTTACACACCTATGTACAAATTACACTAATGGGGTGGGGATTAGGAAGGCTTAACTTAGAGGAAATACACCCACATTTGTGTGAAGGGAGAGTGGAAAACCATTTAGGGAAAACCACCCTCGGTGCACCCGGCCAGGATCGAATCCCGATCTCCCTGTCTTTGACAGTCTAGTCCAACACAAGATTAGTGCGTTAGACCACAAGCCAAGTTGTTGATAACTACAGCCGAAACATCGGTAGTTAATATTTCTTTAATGTGGCTCAAGCCCAAAAACAATCAGTGTGATCTTCTAACTACAGCCGAAACATCGGTAGTTAATATTTCTTTAATGTGGCTCAAGCCCAAAAACAATCAGTGTGATCATCTTTTCTGTAATTGTGGTCAAATAGTACATATAAGGTATTCAGACGTATGTTAGTCAATTATTATCAAATTAGGATTTGTTGGGACAGCATTCAAAATAAATTATATAATTTTTTTTCAATGAAACAATTTTTTTGGAAGTCTAATAAGTAAAATACAAAATGCTATACATTGCTTATCAATGTTATACAAGTTTTTATTTTAAATAAATAATTGAAAATAATTTCACTTTTTATATCAAGATTAACAAATAAAACAATAACAGTCTTACATTGATCTTGTGAAGAATACATTTGATATATAGTTGTAAATAAAAAGCAAAGTAGGCTTTATATTAAAATTTAAGTCATATAATTCATTACCCCAGTGTAAGACTGACATGTCAAAATAGGTTGTTCTATGATAATTGTGAACAGACTTGAAATATAATAACTATAAATAAGAAACAACTTTTAACATTTTCGGTAATGTTTCATTAATGAATGTAGGCTAGTGTTAACCCTTTGAGTGCCAAGAGAAATTACAAAAAAATGTGCTAAAAGTGCCAAGCTATTTTATTGAAAAATACAGAATTTTGTTTAAATTTTAATAACTTATTAGTCTTTGAACTTCTTGCACTGACATTTTTACATAAACTAGCTAACATGCTTGCTAATCCGATTATATAATTATACATATACTTTTTAATTTTTAAATATAATAAAAAAATCACTAATAAGATATTTAAAAAATATATTTTTTCCTGTTTTATTTAACATTAATTTTTAAGCTTCGAAAATTTAAATAGCTTAACATATAATAAATCACAGAAAAGAACATAAAAAACTGAGTAAATAATAAAATTTACAAAAAAACTACAGATTTTACGCTAAAGTTTGGTTATGCATAGCAGCTGTTTCAGTGACCATCAACTTTAGCCGGGTTATAGTAAAATAAAGTTTAAAATAAGTAATTGGCTTGGAATCAGAAGAGGACGGGGGACATCAAACCTGGTACTTCTGCATAAATATGAAGAGGTTGTGGTGGATTATCCTGATCTTCAAGATTTATTTCATCCCAATAGGAATCACTCGTATTCACATTCGTGTTATCAATGTCAGCTGCCACTCCTACTTGTTCCGATCTTTCACTTTTGCTTGAGCTATCAATAAATATTGCAAGTATTTCTGTGTCTTGAATCCCAGTTTTTGCTCTTAGTAACCATGTTTACAAACAAGGCCAAAGATAAAACTCATAAAGCTAGAAAATAATTTTCATGTTCGATATAGCAAAACTCTAGGTGCAAAGACTAATAAAAGTAGCTTGAACATACGAGAATGCAGTGGAAATAAAATCCACCCTATCTGTTGACTTAATACTGAACTAAGAGCTCGAAAACATGGGATCGCTGTAAGCGACGCTGGCAATTTTAGCAAATATTTTGTGCATCGCTCTGAGTGACGTTGGCACTCAAAGGGTTAAGTGTATTAATTTTGTTTATAACAACTATAAGTTATTTCTTAACATGCATTTAGGGCTGATGTGTCATAAATTATCTAACTGCTATACAATTGCACAAACATAACAGTGCAGTTTGGAACTGGAGGAAGAGTAACATTTGGCCATTTTTAGGAGTCACTTATTCAAAATGGTCACTTTTTTAGTCAGACCAGTCTTGTAGTGGGGCAATGATTTATTGGGGGAAAAACAAACAAAAAACACTATACTCCTAAAATCGACAAAAGCTACTTTAGTTGTGAAGTTATGTATTTTCAAGGTTAGATAACAAATAACAAACCATACTTACAATATTTAGCCCTCTCCTCATTTGGTTGACGGTAACATCAAGGTTGGGGTTTGAATCCCACCTGAATGTACAGAAGTTTAAAAAAATAAATTGGTTTACCACTTTATTTTCAAGTAAATGTAAATAAATTTTCCCTAAATTCTATCTTCTTCATGCCTGCTTCATTGGCATAAATAAATGCAGATATCCTGGACAGGTAGTAAGACATACAAAAATATAATTAATTCTAAATGGCTATCAGTATTTGATTACTACTCCATGGCGTCAACCCGCAATTGAGCCCCACCGACTGAGCGGTCATTATATCTTCTGTGGATGGAGGGTGTCATGTGGTCAGCCAGCATAATGAATCCTCCGTCTATTAATCTCAGTTTTATAAAATGGAGGCACTACTTTTTCATTCAAGTAGCTTCTCATTTGTCCCCATGAGGCTGAGTTGACCACAATCCAGAAAGAAAATCTGGAAGCGCCGGGGATCAAACCTGGGATTTTGTCACATTGTAAAATTGGGCCTTAATCAATTTTAAAACATTGTAACTTAACTAGTTTTGGATTTATGGTGTATCTGCAGTGAACCTGGTAGACTGTGAGATGTGAGAGATCTTTTAGATGAGTGCTTTCCCAGATACATGGTTATCAAAATAGTTCAGCAAGCAAAATTAAGAGATATCAATTCTTGTAAACAAGGCTTACATTTTTAAAATCAATATTGTGCACCACTTCTTGCCATTTGTTTGGGCTAATCACATATTTACACTGACAGAGTAAAGATGAAGCCAGAATTGAGGAAATGTACTTTCCTTTGCATGGAAGGAGAGTAGATCTACTCAGTAAAACCAAGCTTGGCACACCCAACCAGGATTTAAACCCTAACATTCATCACTGGCAATCCACTCTATTGCAGGAGAGACACTGTATTGAATATATATGTATATATATATTTGCTCTGTCATCTACTACCCTTCAGGCTTACACACATTTATGTGGGTATGGAAAAGGTACCTAAATTTTTATGAAAAAGTATCCTCAGTACACTTTCTCAATATTTGTGCCCTGACCTCCCTGTCACCAGAAAACAAACTAGACAACTGGATAACTATGGTTAGAGCATTGGCATACTAAGACAAATGTGTAATTTTTCAATTTAAAGAATATGGTGTTTAGATGGTGCTATAACCATACTTAACAACTATAAAAGCTTGGATATTTAATACATCAAACAAGACAAACTTTAAATTTTGTCAGAGCAACAACCAATGGGGGTTCAAATATTTACTTTTTACAAATTTTTCTTCTTATCTCCAGAGGAAGCCAGCTGCAACTAGTGAAAGCTAGTGTTTAAATGTATGTTAGTGTTGTGTCATGTGCCCAGGGGTGAACTGGCAGATTCCAAGTGGCCCTTAACGTACATTCATAAATAGAACTGAAGCTAATGGTGAAGTACACTATTAAAATTGTTATTAAAATAATCTCAAGGCTATTTCAGCTACATTATCTATGATTATATCAATATTCAATTCACTTCAAACATCAGCTTGTACTTTCTAGTGACGAGCAAAAAATGCTTCTAAATAGCCTATTTAAGTTTGTAAAACGTTCCACCATCCGCTACTTGTGTCAATTATAAAGCTAGTGACAGTCAGTATTCAATAAACAAATATTTATTTTGGCTTAAGGAATTGTTTATAAACAACACCAAGAAACTAGAAAAGGGACAGTTTTACTGTATTTCACCGCATAATCGTCAATTTTTTTTTATACCTAATTATTGGGGAGAAAAGTAGGGTGCAACCATTATGTGAAACGTTTATAATTTTTTTTTCTTTTACTATATATTGTATTGGCCCAAATATAATAAAATGTTTTTCTCCTAAAATTACCCTTTCAAAAACTTTTCTCGTATTATATGTGCTGCCAAACATTTTCCATAGAAAAAATGCCATTCCAAGGTATATTTTGTAGCACACTGGGACTGTACTGGTTGGTCCAGTGCACTTGTCTATAACTAGACTGAATGACAAAACAAAGAGAGAGGGAGTTACTATGAGAAAATAAGTCTAGTCAACTCAAGGTCAAAGCAAAGAGAGAGATTTCCCTCTTCATTCCATGAGTGCAGCTGCTCTGGCTGAAACAGTGTGGCGAGTCTTATAATAAGCTCAAGGACAAAACAACTGGTAATTTTGTTCATGTGCCTAGCCGAGCTGTGTGGTTTGTAGAGGGGAGCGGGCAGGCAGACGAAATCAGTCACATGATAATACTCAAATATTTCTACATATGCATTTTTAACACTCTTTTTTAAAGTAAAAGTTTAGTGTGAAATTGTATAAACCAAGATTGAAAAACAGCGATAAAACCATTTAGACCAACTTTTTGGACTGAAAAACAGGGTGTGACCATTATGCGGTGACATCGTATATCTTCACAAACTATGTATTGTGGGCACCCTCAGACTAAATCAATGGAACTTTTGATTAAAACCTAATACAAATAATAATTTAAAATAAAATTAATAACTTTATTATAGTTTAAAGTAGATGCAACAGCCCAAATTGAATCGGCCCACCAGGATATCCCCAGTGTCCTGGTGACCCAGTCCACCCCTTAATGTACCAACAATTTTTTTTACGTTTAACCAGGATCAAACTTAGATGTATCGGTAAAAGATAATTAGATATATTTATTTTGATAAGCTGTAATTTTATAAAAATCAAATTTGACAAAGCTATTTTTAACAATCTTCTAGGATACTCAATAAATTAGAAACATTGCTTGTGTCCAAATGTCTTTTATCTTTTGTACTTCTTTTTAAACTCTCACTTTTTGATTGTGGTTTGTCACATACTATTGACTCATGTTTTGATAAACACTTATTACCTTTATAGTCAGCTTTAATGTCCCCAAGAACTGATTCAATTGTATCACTCTCAGTTCTTATTAAACTAGACATCTCTGAGGAGATATAATCCAACATTTCCAGTTCATGTTTCCCACCAAGGTCAGATAAAGTGGATGTGATTATGTGAGAAGATTGTCCAGTTATGGGAAGAGCAACGAATGAAACATCAGTCGCATAATTCATTTCTGAAGAAGTAACACATTTCTTCTCTCTATTCTCTTTGGTTGGCATTTCTACAACTTCAACATGGTCTCCATTTTGAGACATCTTTTGACTGCTATGTTCCTTGGAACCATAAATATTATTAGCTTGATTTTCTGATACTTTGAGCAATTTTGGTGTTTCAGATGCAACTTGTTTTGGACAACCCTGAATATTTTCACTATCCTTTCTATCTAAAGTAACAATTTCTTTAACATAAGGTTTTACATGTTGTTGGTCTCCATGATTGTGAAGCTCACCCTCCTCAATGTACAAGTTGCAGAAGTCACAGCGATGACAATTACGCTTCAAATGATCCCGGAGATGGAAAACTAAAAGAGACTTCTTATTACAAGTGTAGAAACAAACATGGCAATGGTATTCTTTAGAAGGTGTCTCTTTGATGTTTACATTATTTGTCTGGTTATTACTGTCTTGATGTGAATTACTATGTTCAGCATCTGGAGCGGCCAAGCTTTTATCAGATTGATTATTTGTATTTTCCATATCTCCCTGAGAAAAAGAAGAACACCATCTTTAATATAAAATAAAATCTGCAAAAAGAAGCATCTATTCATAGTAGAGACTAGACAAGGTCGTAGCCAGGTCAAAATTTTAGGGAAGGGTTTTAAAGTCAACCCCTCTCACCTGAATTGACACCAGCAAAGAAAAATTACTAATATTAAATGTTTCTAAAAGTTATATGGAGTTAATTTTTGTGTCAATTAATGCTAAAGATTAATTTGCCTACTCTAAGTGCTATCAATTTGTTTAATATTTAGAAAATTACATAATGCTTCCTCCCTCTATGTTCGAAAATTTATATTGAGCACTTCTTAAATGGTGTGATGGCGGTTGTGGGGGTGGGTCACTGACCTGTGAGTAGTTTTTCCCTTGAAATAAATCTGCCCCCCTTTTATATTACACCTCCCTTCTAATATTATGAATATAATACGCTTAAAAACAAACTTCAAATAGCTTATAAAAACATCTAAAAAAAAAATCAGTGAAGACCAGTTCAAATAGATTTTAAAGTATAATAATAATCCCCCCAGACGAGGCCCTCTCCAATAGAGGCATGCAAATGTCAACAAACGTTTGATAGGGGAGGGTTCCTGGAACTCTCTAGAGCTGGGAGAAGTGGAGAAAGTCCCTCGAAGCCTTTTTTTGATGATCTTTTCCCCCCTCCCCTCGACACAAATAAGGCTCCACTACCAGTGACCCAGATGGGTGAATGCATTTTGGAGATTAGTTGGATGTATGTGAATTATTGCAAAGAATGAAATAATATAAAAAAACAAATATAACAGTATATAAAAGTGTGTTGACGCCAACATTGTTTTATGGATGTGAAGTATGGGTTTGTCTGGAGAAACATAAGAAGGTGAATTCAGTTAGAATGAGATATCTAAGAAATGTATGTGAGAAATCTCGTACGGACGTAATATGGAAATGGAAAACCATTTCCAAGTGCACCAGGCAGTGATATTAAGAAATGTATGTGGGAAATCTCGTACGGACGTAATATGGAAATGGAAAACCATTTCCAAGTGCACCAGGCAGTGATATGAAACCCAGCCTCTCCATCAACGGAATGTGTTAAAGCAATCTTAACGCCTTAAACCATGAGGCTATTTCTGTGGATTAGGTTCAGTTAATTTAATAAACTTACAATCATTACAACCTCAATAAATCCAACTCTTCCCCACCACCTGGCTATCAACCTCTCAAGTGTCGAGCCACCATTGCTAACTGGTTGGATTTCATAAGTCCTGTTTTTTTATTATTTATTATTAATTATTATCATCATCATCACCGCGTTTTACTACCCGTTCGGGTTATCCACACTTACGCTGATGTGAAATGGTAGGGTGATTGCGAGATGAAATGGAGGACCTACAGTTTAACGTGGAATCCGAACCACGGTGGAAGCCTGGCATTCCACACATTCACAAGTTGTGATTAATACATTTCTTGTCAGAGGTTAAGGAAGGGTTTGGCAATCAGATAAGTCTGTGCTGGGTTTTGCAAAATTCCCTTTTACTAAATTATCAAACTTATGGTGTCTTATGCGTGTGGTAGTGTGTTGGTAAAAGGTGTGATTGTGATCACTTTTCAATGTACAAATTAAATTGAACATATATATTACAATAATTAGGATATGTGCAAGTTAGGTAATTGAGTATAAAATATTAATTAAACTTAAATTAAAGAAGAAAATACATTTGTAGTAGTCCTGGCATAATTTTACTAATGTTATCGTGCACTTAATTATTAGTTTGAAAAGAAAGTTTGTTAAACTTGCAAATAATACCAAACGCTTGAATTTAATTAAAAAATTAAAGTTAAATATAGAATGTTATTTAAATGTTGCAGTACTTTTGTATTGTGCTACTGTGATTGAAGTGTAATCCTTCTATTTTGTAATATCTTAAGTGACCAGCTTCGGTGGTAGAATGGTATAAGGTGTCACCCTCACATTAGACCGGACTGCCAATACCAGGGAGATCAGGATTCAAATTTCAGTCAGGTGTATTAAGGGTGGTTTTTCCCAAGTGGTTTTCCACTATTTCCCCATGCAAATGCAGGTACACTTCCTTAAAATTCAATATTCCCAATCACTAACCCATTAATGTAATTAATTCATATGTGTATAGTCCGGACGAGTAGTAAAACGTAATGACAAAAAATATAATCAAATTTTAAATTTCTGGTTTTAAAAATCAAGTAAGCTTACTTAGTATTGAATTCTTTACAATGCTAGTGACCTGCATTATTGTTGGATAAGAGTGAGCAATTTGGAGATCTTTATCGGTAATAATGTGAGACTCTGACTTTATCCAAATAATCGAACAGTGATTTCCTCTTAGCCCTTTTATGATAGTTTGCTAACTAAATATGAGCTACCACCTGCTTCTCTCATTCAAAATTAAATAAATTATGGCTGCTTTTCACAGGCAGTAATTGCCAAATAGTGTTACCAAAAATTCTACCAGATGTGATCAAAATGACATATGCATTTTAGCTAAAATTGATAAGATTTCCTAGATGTGCTATATCTTTTAAGACATCAGAGATAAGGCCTCTTAGTGCAGAATATTAAAAAATAGTCTTCTTTTAACTGAAGTAAATACATAAAATTATAATGAATGGACTACCTAAATCCCAAGTTCAAAATAATTTACATAATGGTTAGATATGTATAAGTTTTCTAAATACTTGGACTTATGGCAGGTATTTAATCTCTATGTTTTAGATTTTTAAACATGCAAGAGAGAATTAATTGTTGGTTGTATGGAGAGCAAAATATTTTAGCTAAGTAATCAATAAAAAGGTTTTTAATCCTTTTCTTCTGTCAAAATGAAACAGTTTTTCATGCTCATCTATAATCTATATCAGTGTTTTTAGTTGGGCCCAGACTTAAGGGTGGGCAACAGGGGCTAACACCTTAGTGCACAAACTATAACAATTTTTTTTATAGAAAGCCAGTCATGGCAAGAACTTAAAAAATCTTTATAGCTTTTTTTTTTGGCATGTGTGGCAAACAAATATTTAAGATTGATTTTCAAAACATAAACAAACTCTATATTGCAGCAAATCTAGTGGCTACAAAACGAATTAAAACTCTATAATTTATTATAATCACAATATCTCCTTATGTAAATCATACCTTTGACAATGAGCTTTACCAGTTAATTTTGTTGAGAAAAAATTCAAAACGTTAGAAGCTATTAACATTATATATTAACCTGTTTAAGCCTTGATTATAGACAGGAACTAGCCTATAATATAGGCCTACATCTTGAGCAATAAAAATCCATAGCACAACTTTGTTCATAAGGAAAGTATAACAGTCAGCCCCATGACCCCCTTTTGCTCTCTATCATAGAAATTCTCATGGGCGGATATATCCAGTCAGTTCATAAAATACATGTAAAATACCTTAGATAAATAAATGAAAAATATGTTATACAGTATTCATTTTTATCTTAATAGAGCCCCAAATAGAAACAAAAAGAGTAAACATTAAGTACACTTAATTATCATACTTACCCCAGTTTCTAAGTACGTGCCTTCAATGTTTTCATCAACCACACCTGAAACATAAGATTTAAGCTATTTGTCTTTCAATGAATTTTACTTAATTAAAATAATGTATATGTAATATAAGATTGTTCAGGAGAGAATGAGAGGAATGATTGGTAGGCCAAACGTTGATGTACAATGAAAATAATAAGAATGTTCACATTTTACATTTCTGCCACTGGACAAAGCTACAATCCATTCACCATAGGAGTGGTGGTTACTGACAGGTAGAAAAAGTTCTCAGATCTACTCTCACGTATCCATTCGCCAAACCATATGATCTGCAAGACCATGTGTTGAGCTGCTGCCACTTTTGTCAGTCAAAACAACAAATCATTTATTTTTAATTTTTCCCTTCTTTAAGAGATTTTACAATATTGAATTACAAACTTATGAAAATCACCATTTGAATGTTTCTTTTATTGTGGAAGTGGCATCTGTAATTTACTTAAAAATGTTTTACAAACAAGAGCTTATAAAAGGCTGCCTTCTTTCTATAAATTAAGATGGTGAGCAAGCCGAAACAAAAGCGGTTGATGACGTACAGATGTATTCGATTGTGTTCATGTGCATGTGTTTAAAAAAATGTTTTTTTTTATGAAATTAATTTTTTGTATGGTTTTAAGTTATAAAAAACATTTATTTTTAATTTGGTGGCTAGTTATAATTAGATAAACGTATGAACATGCTATGTTTTAATTTATTATTTCATATACTATAATATCTCGTGGCTTTAATTAATAATTTTGTTCTTTCAATAAATTACGAAAAAGCCAATTAAACAGTAATCCATAGGGAAGTCTTATTTATTTGAAGCATTTATAACACTTTTGATTAATTATATAATATCACTAAGAAAGTAAAAACTATTTCCAAATTAGTGAATTTCAACTAATGTTGGAAATAAAAAACTTCTGCTTGCAGTCAGTAATTACCACTCTTATAGCAAATGGATTTTATGGCTGATGTGTAAAATGTTCCTCTTTTCATTGTACAGTGGTCCAGATAATTTTAACCATGAACTGTTATTAATTTATTAGGGTCGCCAGATGAAAAATAAAATGGTTTTAAGAGGGCTTCGATTGCAAGAAATATTTTAACATTGGATAATTCTATAAGGTACTTTAAGGTTTTATATATATCTATAAGGAAAACCTCTTTTCGTTTTATGAGGTAATTGTATTATATTTGTAAGAAGGTGGATAGAAACATATAAAAGGGACACACACAATATAGCTTTTACAATGAAAAGAAGAACACAGTTCACACTTTATATTGTTGCCATTGGACAAAGAGGTAATGGTTGCCTCTTAAAGAAAATCGATCGTCACCGCCCAATCCCTCGACCTAGGTTTCATTATAACGGAATTCATCAGGGAGGTTATATAGTAGTTGAAGTGTGGTGTTTTAAATAGAATTAGTGATATTAATTTGGCAAAAATCATAATCATCAACTGGTTACAGCTTGTAGCCGGGTCAGTTTAGTAAAATACCTCCAAATTTAGCAAACATATTAAAAATAATATAAATGAATGAAACAATATTTTACATGTTTGTCTCAAAAGATTAGAGGTGTAGACATATATAATCAGCAAAATATTGACATACTTAAGTATCATATGAAATAGCTAAAGATTTTTTACAACTATCATCATCGTTTCCAGCCTGTGGCCGGGCCAGTTTAGTAAAATACCTCCATATTACTCTATTCTACCTACTTTAATTTCTTCCAACCTTCTCCTCTCACTTGAACACTTTCTGTTATCTGCTCCTCCCAACTCGTTCTTAGACTCCTTGCGGTCTTTTTCCTACATACTTCATTTCCAACATTTTCTTCGGCATCCTCTCTTTTTCCATCCTCATTACATGCCCTTATCATCTGTCTTGCTTCCTCTACTATCTCATGTACTCCCTGTACTCCTACTCTTTCCTGGATAACTTCATTCCTAATCTTGTTTTTCCTCATGACAGATAACATGCTCTTCACAAACTTCACTAACCTAGCCTCCACTTTCACAGTCTCTCTTACAGTCAAAGTCCATGTTTCTGCTGCATATGTGACAATGGGTACAAAGTACACCCTGTACAACACTTCCTTACACTTCAAGGGCACTTCTCTTCTCCATGGCAGGTCTCTTACGCACCTATAGAACTACTCTCCCTGCTGTCCTCTTCTCATTACATCCTCTCTACGTCCACCTTTCTCCTCAATCACACTTCCAAGATATTTTATGTTCTGTACTTTTCTCAGCTCTACTCCATCTAACCTTATAGCTTTATTAGCTTACCCTCTTCCTTGTCATTACAATCACTTCAAACTTTGCCTTGCTAAATTTCACTCCACACTCCTT
Source organism: Timema bartmani (assembly GCA_902151455.1). Taxonomy (NCBI): domain Eukaryota; kingdom Metazoa; phylum Arthropoda; class Insecta; order Phasmatodea; family Timematidae; genus Timema; species Timema bartmani. Next base: position 8,248 of record CABFWB010002612.1, on the reverse strand, counting down.
CACTTCCTCATTCCATCCTTGTAGTTGTTCCTGTACTTCTTATTCCTTCTCTCCCCATACTATCAAGTCATCAGCAAACATCATGTCTTTCATTCTTTCCTCCCCAAGTTTTCCTGCCCCTTTGTTCATGACTATTTCCACTACCATTAAAAAATAGTAATGGCGAAAGGGCACTCCCCTGCTTCGCTCCATTTTTATTTTGAACCACTCCGTCCTTCCACTCTCAGTCTTAACACAACTCCTGTTATCCTCATACATACTTTTCACTCTCATTACCACTTCTCTTTTCACTTTGGCCTCCTCCACATCCATAAATACCATTGCCGAGTCTTTCCCGTATTCATACCTTCTTTCCATCAGCTGTCGTATGGCAAAGATTAAGTCTATTGTAGATCTCTGTTCCCTAAATCTATGCTGTTCCTCTCATTTTATTTCTTATTCTCTTTCCCAGTATCTTCTCATATATTTTCGTACAGTGGCACATCAGCCCAGGACCTTGTTCTCCTTCCAAACCACTCTCAGAACCGTGTATAACCATTGCATGGCCCATACATTACAGATATTTTCCCAATAAAATACTCACCTTTGTCATTCACAAGAGTCGCCAGTCCATACTTCTTGAGCAAAGCGTTGAGTACAGACTTGGTGAGCAAGTTAAGTTCCACTTCTATTTGGTCTAAGTGATTGAGCACACAGGTACAGTGAGAACAGAGGACCCCACCAGGATCCTGTGACAGGTCCAAGTGTCCTCTAGCCCCTGCTGCGATCCTGTCCAGCTTGTGGCGAATTGGGGCCCTACTGGTGGTTGTCAGTGTTCCTAAGGGTGTCCCATCAGACACCTGTTTCTCACACACAAAACACTTGTTTTCTTCTTTTGTAGTCGCAGTTTTAACCAAATTATCGTCTTCATCGCTAGAAGTGTCCTGGAAACATAATATATAATTAGGCCTTTTTTACAGTTTAATATTTGAACATGCTTGATCCTTACCCTTGACAGAGCAGCATTCAGACCATATTTCACCCATCTCCCCTTTGCTTATTAGTTATACTTCCACACACTTTTCAACTACTATAAATGATAGTAAGACTAAATTTCTATATACAATTGTAGGTAACAATTAAGGCTGGGCCACAGATAAGGATATATCAAATCCTCAGCCTTATGAAAGTTTTGCTGCGCTCCTTGAGCAAGGTCGAGTCCATCAACACTGGTGTTTGCTAGTGGCAATGCTCGGTGATAAAAGCACTTCCAAATGTGCAGTTGTTAAACAACCCACTTTTAACATGTTTGTCATAGAGGGACCATTGTAAATGTAATGGGCAGCCTGTGTAAGCACTTTACGAGGTAGCATTATATGAAGAGTGGATTGGGTCGCACCTGAACCTAGCTTTGAGGAAGGCAGCCAATTGACTTGAGAGAGATATTCATGTCCCTCTCCATCAGCTATTTTGCCAACCATGCAGATTCTGATTATTTATGGCTGATTAGGCCAATCAACGATGCAGATAATTTGGTTATTTTATTTAAAATAAAATAGGTGTTCCCATGTGTCATTTTTATTTTATTAGTATGTTTGCTTGTAGGCTACAAGCTTAAATGAAAACTTTCAGAGTTTTTTTTAGCACCGTGTATGACTACCTACCCAGAATATATACTAGTTATGCTAATGAGTTAGGGATGAATATGGTTGAATTTAGAAGAAGTATACCCAAATTTGTGTGGAGGGCGAGCGTAAACTCATTTAGGAATAATCTCCATCAGTACACCCAACTGGAATTTGAGCCAAGATCTCTATGTCATCAGCTGTCTGGTTTAGTGAGAGGGTGAACCCTTTGAGCATATGTTTTAAAGTTAATTAAATATTTATTTAATATTTAGCACCGCGTCTTACTACCCGTTCGGGTTATACGCTTAAGTACTAATTACGCTAATGGATTAGGAATTGGGCAGGTTGAATTTAGAGGAAGTGAACCCGCATTTGCGTGGAGGGAGAGTGGAAAACCATTTAGGAAAAACCACCCCCAGTTCACCCGACCAAGATTCGAACCTCGATCTCCCCGTCCTCGGCGGTTGAGAAAGTTAATTAAAATATAAATCACTTTGTGTCATTGACCCTACCACATTTTATAGATATTAAGTTTTAGTTAACCCTCGAGCGGGCACACTGGTACCACGGTCTTATATTTGTTAATGTGGTAACACTGTCAGGCATCCAAGAAGAATTTTAATTTTTATATTCCTTCAATGTAACCTTGACTATTAGCTAGTGTAGTTGGAATTAAATTAATTGTCTAAATTAAAGTTATTTGAAACAAACTCATAGGTGGCTTATGAAATACCCCACACCCCTGCTTAAATAATTAAAGGTAAGAGTTTATCAAATTTATTTACCCCACATCCCTGCTTAAATAATAAAAGGTAAGAGTTTATCAAATTTATTAGTCAGCAAATTATTTCTTCCTTAGTCTAGCATAGTCTAATTACTATTAGTTGCATCTTCTTCTTTTTTTCCCCCCTAGTGAAGCAATGGCCCTGGGTTTGAGTACCGGTAGGACTATAAAGTTATCAGTGGTGAATTTACAGTCAAAGTTCTGATTTTCTGAATTCTTTTATGTCTTAATAATAAGTTAGTTTGTATTCCATTTTCTGATATAAGAAATCGGTTTTAGAAAGTGCATAATATTGTTATTGTTTTTATTATATCATTAAATTAAGTATTAAAATATGATTATTAATATAATAATAATAATAATAATAATAATAATAATAATAATAATAACGTAGAACTTCATTTGAAATAGAAGTGGAATCCATTTTCAGATAAACAAAATTTCGGATAGTTTGTAATTTAGAGATCTAGTGGTAAAAATAAACAATTATTCAAACACGTTTTACGAAAATATATGTATTAGAAAAAAAAGCATTTCAGTTAACATAAGTTCTGCTGTCATAAGAAAATTACCCATTTTGAATAATACCCCATGCAGAATTTGATAAAATATTTCAGTAATTTTCAGGTGTGGCTTGAGGGCGAGTTCCTAATCTAAAAACGTATATTTTTACCTTTTTTCTATCTGCAGTATAAATTATATTTGTTTGTTTGTAAATATTGGGATGGGTTTAAATTACCAATTAGAACAAAACATACAAAACAAATTATTTCATTTATACAAGTATCAAGAGTACAACATAACCTGCATACCATCTCGTGTTAAATATACCAGTGCTTCCGCCCGAGAGTTAAACTGACTTCACTTTTCTAATAGTTAGATTGGTAATAGTTTATATAAAAATTTTATTTTGAAATAATGTATTCACTTAAAAAAAAGTATTCATTTAATTTATTGAAAATTAAATAGGCATAAATAATCTTAAAATCTTTTTATAGTTATCAACTGTGAGATAAATTGAAACCAAGATAAGTCCTGTATCCATGATAAAGTTTGACTTATTGACGTTCTTTAGTTTTAATTTCCCTTGAACATTCCCAATTTTTAGTTTCCCTTAGATCTTCACATGTTTTAGCTTCCCTGTAGTCTTCCCCAGTTTTAGTTTTCCTGTAATCTTCCCCAGTTTTAGCTTCCCTTGGATCTTCCCATGTTTTAGCTTCCCTTTAATCTTCCCCAGTTTTAGCTTCCCTTGAATCTTCCCCAGTTTTAATTTTCCTGTAATCTTCCCCAGTTTTAGTTTTCCTTTAATCTTCCCCAGTTTTAGTTTTCCTGTAATCTTCCCCAGTTTTAGCTTCCCCTGGATCTTCCCATGTTTTAGCTTCCCTTGAATCTTCCCATATTTTAGCTTCCCTTTAATCTTCCCCAGTTTTAAAACGTACTATACCTTCCATTTATAACCTAATGTACCTCAACAAGTGAAAATAATCACCCCTCCTCTCATTCCCTTCCAGCTGAGAGCCATTTTAGGTGGGCTGCAGGATTTCAGGACCAAAATGAAACACTATAGGTTATAAATGGCCTTAAAATACATTGAATATAAACACACACGTTGCCAATTCTTGTAATTATCGTCTGTATGGTTCTGGACTCCAATTCCAGTACCAAGGTGGCATTTTTCAACTAATTTAAATTAAATTTAAATATATACGCTGGTGGCCACACATACAAACTATCAAGCTTGTCTAGTCTTATTTACAGGTGACAGGAAGGTTGAGGTTTGACCCCTGGTCGGGTGTAATGAAGTGTTTTTCCCTCCCTAAGTGGTTGACAAGTCTCCCTATGCACAAATGTAGGTACACTTCCTCTAAATTCTACCTCCGACTAGATTAGTGTAATTAAATATGTAGCTCGGACAGGTAGTAAACAAAAAAACCTTTAAAATTAAAATAATCTTAAGGGTTTGAACCAAAAATTTTCACTTTTAAAATAGTAGGTGATTGATAATATAAATATTAACGTTTGAATTTTTTTTAACAAACATTTTGACTCTCACCGATTCTTTCAATATTTTGGTAGTTCGCCAGTTTCCAGGCACGACTCTGGTCCATTTCTTTGGAAGTCTCACAGTTGGCTGTGGGGAAATGCTCCTTTTCTTCCCTTTATTACGAGGTGGTGGCGGACTTATGGAAACTTGTGAAGCCCTCTTCCTAGCAACGACATTCACTTTCTTGGAAGGAGGTCGCCCTCTGGGTCGACCCCTCTTCCTCTTGACTGCGGTCTGTTTTTGCTTGTGCACAGCCTTCTTACTTACAGCTATCACCTTTACAATAAATACAGGATGCATAAAATGACAAATTTCACCATTCCAGAAGCAAACATCTTTATTGGAAAAGTTAATTTGCAAGTGGAAATAACACAACCAACCGAGTTTTATAGTGTTTTCTGCATGCAGAAACATTTATTTAGATTTATGTAAGATATGTGAATAACTAAGGAAAAGCAAACTTTCCTAACTACAAAGAAACCACAAACAACAAACATCTTTATAAGAATTGTATTCATGGGTTAAGTCCCTACGATCAACAGTCTCACTTCCTTCAAGGTTTGGAGACCAACTGAAGGCAGATTAACTGGGAAATTAGATACAAGATTATGCTCTAACTAAAACACTTATTAAAAAATTGTCTACAGTATTTTTTATAGCTCTTTATAAAACATTTGTTTTAATTTGGTAATTCTTAGGAAAGTATTATTAGCATAGTTTGATAAAAAAGTATTTATAATATAGTATTACTAAGTAAATAATTATTTCTGAATCTAGATATTAGTCATTTCCAGCTAATGTTTGCATTGAAGAAACTTCTGCTAGCTGTCACCTACCCCCCTTCCAACCAATGATACCAAAGTTAGATGTTATCCGTGGGGTGAATCAGGCTCTTGAGAGTACACATTTAAGGCCGAGTGTTGTTTAAATGCTAATGTAGAGTTGGTGTAGTTTAATTTATTGTAATCATAATGGAGTGTCTTGGCTACAGTCAATCTGTAGCTCAGTTTGTGGAAAGATTACAAATGTACTATTGCTCAGGGGACGCCTAAACGTACTAATTGTATATTCTTTTAGTAGAGGCTCTTTCCATGTCCTGATGAGAAGAGGTGTTTATTATAGTGAATGAAGATCTTTTAAACCCAATTAACCAAACCCGGGTGACCATGGGAATTATTAACCTTTCGAGAAAAATCTCCCAGTACCAACCCAAGAGCTCTCGGTTTGACTACTATACCACGAGGCCGGTTAGTTTAATTCATTATAGAATAACAATGATAGTAATAATAATTAATAATAATAATAATTTCCATCTAAATTTCTAATTACAATTTCCTTTATTATAGTGCTGGCCAACAGTCATGAGACCTTTGACAGGCCAGCACTGAAAAGTACACAAGTACCATAAAAGCACATATAATAACACAATTAAATAATCGATAATAGCTAAATAATGATACGTACTGATGAATAATTATCAAAAAATAGGACATATTAATGATAAATGACAAGAATAATAAATAACAAACGTGAGAGTAGTTAAAGGATAAGTATTTAAAAAGTGGTAACAATAAGCAAATAATAAAAGAGAAAAATGTAAATTTAAGTATTCAAGGCAGAGCCTCTACAGAGTAAATTAGTTGTAAGGGAATTTCTTAAATATCTCTATGAGTTTTGCTTTTCTTTTGTGATAAAAGTTGAATTCAACGAATCTGGAGTTAGCGCCGTGTATACAACGGCCTATAGGGCTAATCTTGTAAGAGCTTTTGATAAAAAATAATTTAGGATTGCGAGAGGCCCGAGAAGGGACAAGAATACCTACATGATCGAGGGAGATTTTACAAGAAATTTTGTTATTGAAAATATTAAAAACAAAAAGGGCATCACAATAAAGTCTACGAGAGTAGAGAGTTTGGAGCCCTTAGAGGTTTCGAATTCTGTCATAATCATTATAAATTTGGTTGGTAAAGAATTTATCAAAGCATGCAGCAACAATTTTTTTTGAACGTTTTCTAACCCGAGAAAATCAGTTAAAGTGATGGAATTGCAAGCAACAGTAGCATATTCTAGCTTGGATCTAACCAGGGCAAAGTACAGACACACACAAAAAAAAACATTCAACTTTCTTAGATGAAGAGGTAATAAATTTCCAAGTAATTTCAATGATTGGGATATTATATGATCAACACGATAGTGGAAGTAGAGTTTATTGTCCAGGAGAACACCTAGATCATTTATATAACTGGAGCGAACTATGTTGGCACTGTCCAGATTATAAATAAAAAATATGGGATTATTTTTCCTAGTGAAAGATATAGATTTGGTCTTAGATTTATTAATAGACATTCCATTATCAAGAGACCATTGTATAATACCATTTATGTCATTTTGTAAGTCAATACAATACACAGTTGAAGTGATAATTTTAAATAATTTCACATCATCTGCAAAGAGGTGATGAGGTTAAATATTTGCCAATATCATCAATGAACAGATTAAAGAGAGGAGGACCTAAATTAGAAAGTTGAGGTATAACCACAAGGAGCTAAAAATGTGTTGGAGGAGTGAGAATCTATTTTAATGGTGAAAGATCTTTCATGTAAATAACTGCTAAACCAATTTACATATGAGTGGGATAGGCCAAAATTACTAAGTTTAGATAGTATAATACTATGCTGACATGAATCAAATGCCTTACTTTGATAAAAATAGATAGTATCAACTTGGCATTGGGTAGAGACTTGAGGGGCAACATATCCCAGAAACTCTACTACATTTATGACAGACAGTAGATTTATTTTTTATAAAGCCATGTTGTTTATCGTAGAGCTTGTTCTTTAGGTGGTGGAAAGTATGTTCATGTACCAATTATTTTCTTGAATACTTTAGAGAAAATATTTAATGGAGAAATTGGTCTATAATTACTAACATTTGTTTTTGCCCCTTTTTTTATAGATAGGTATGACAATAGATTGTTTCCATATAAGGGGAAAAGTTTCATTTAACAGGCTGTTGTTAAAGATATGTGCTTATAATCGGCTGAAAATGTTGGCACAGCCTTTAACAATAAAGCTTGGAATGCCATCAGGCCCAACACATCTAGAAGAACTCAACTTTTGTTTATAGCATTAGCAACATCCAAGGGTGTGGCATGGTTGCAAGGACATGCTAGTTTCAATAACTGGACAGGGTAGAACTGGTATAGCTAAATTATAAACAGAGTGAAAGTAAATTCCAAACTCATTAGCAATTAATAAAGGATCCGCTATAATCTTGCCATGAATTTCTAGGTTAGAAGGGGAAACTTTATTCACACAATTATTAATTTATTTTTAACAAATTTCCAAAATTTTTTGGGTTTGCATTTAATACTATTTTCTATTGAGTTCATACAATTGGCTCTGTCTATAATCAAAGTAGTTTTAACTAATTTACGAAAGTGAGAAAAATGTGAATAGAATATACTATTATTTGTTAGTTTAAACTTTTTGCCAAAATGGGTTTTTTCCCTAATATAATATTTAAGAGTATAAGAAAACCAATTGGGATATTTGGATAAATTAAGAATAGTAATTTGAGGAATATGCGTTTTGATTTTCCTTTGGACTAAGTTGGTAAAATTAACTATAGCCAAATTAACATCCGTAGCAGAATAAACACAAGACCAATCAGCAGTGGCCAAGTCATTGTACAGATTAAGGTATTCACCACGTGCATAGTCAATATATGTGTTAGGGGTGTCATTAATTTTAGTAGCAATAGGTACATCAAGTGAAATCAATAAGGGTGGATGAGCTAAATCAATATTCACTA
>CABFWB010002611.1:75649-101799 GCA_902151455.1 Timema bartmani | reverse complement strand
TGAAATGAAGGACCTACAGTTTAACGTGGAATCCGAACCACGGTGGAGGCCTGGCATTCCTCACATTCACAAGTTGTGACACATCTTGTTATTTATTATTACTATAGTGGCCGGAGAAAAAATTGCACTTCTTTACCAATAACAGTGTTTATAAAACCTTCGTATACCAAGGGCGACCTCAAGTGGGGACGCAAACCCCCCTTCCTCTGAGATTGTATAGATATTAGTAGTCAATAAAATATAAAGGTTGATAAGCTCCGCCCAATAATGTCCCGACATCTTTTTTTTTGCTTCAGAAAATCTTAATATAACGTATCAAATTTGACTAGCTTAATCGAAAAACCCCAATGAGTTCGGCTATATTTTAAACATGTTCCTTATTTTTAGAAGTGCAGGGTGACCTTAAGACGCCACTGTTAAGGCTTCATTTCAATGGTAGTGATATTAACGGGTGCCATGAAGTTTTATTATTAATAGGATAATCACTGGGGTGGATTGTCAGTACTCGAGCACTGATTTCCCAACACTTACAATTAAAATGAGACATCCATAGTTTTAAAACAATTTACTTTTCATTCATTACTGTTTCCAGCGTGTGGCCTGGCTCAGTTTTTTATTCAAGCCACGTATTTTCCACTACCGGCTGGTACTCATATGATTTATAATCTACCTTAAGATGGGGTGCTAGTGAGCGTGAGTTTAGGGAAGTATTTTTGAAGTTTTTACAGCATAAACATTTCTGGCCAAAATAAATCAAGTATTTCTTCTATAGAAACATATAGTTTAGTTTTCTGCACATGCTAATCTCAACAGTCCTTGAATATCTGTCAACGGGGTCCTAGAATTTAATGACAACTTTTTCTCTTAATTTAAAAAGTTTGTCACCAAATGCCACCATCCTCATGACAGATATTCAAAAACTGTTAAGATTAGCACGTGCAGAAAACTAAACTATATGTTTCTATAGAAGAAAAATTTGATTTATTTTGTTCAAAAAAGGTTTATGTATAAAACTGCAAAATAAGCGCACTAAATTTGCGCTCACTAGCACCCAACCTTAAGACTAGGACATGCATAACATCCAGTCCCCAGCCGTTAATTTGTCAATGTGAAAGGGTAAATCCATATTTTCATTAATGATAAATTTTTCGGTCATGCTCGGAATCAACCCCGGGACTCTTAGTTCAGTAGGTAGACATGCTACCGACTGAACTAAGGTATCGGATTTTTATAAAGCTTAATAAAACATAATCACAATACATGATATCTTGGACGAAACGAGCATAGGGCGGTGCGCCTGCAGGTTCTGTTACCAACAAAAATACACACAAGTGTGCGTCCCATTGCAGAATGGTCAAAGAAGAATTAACTATTCGTCACCCACGCCTTCTAAACGAAATACTGTAAAAACTAAACCTATAGAGTTTAATCAAACATATCAGATTTGATCGAATTAATCTCTAAAAAACGCCAACGAGTTCGGATGAATTTGAAACTTTTTTCTTATGTTGTATCTTATTTTCAGGAGCCAAGGATTGCCTTAAAAAGCGTCTTTTGAAAGAGCCCCCACCATACTGAAGGGTATTCCATACCCTCACACCCCCCCGGTTTACCACCCTCTCTTCCACCCCACGGAGGAAAATCCGACGGGTGCGCTTGTCGTATACCCTATCCTATACTACATAACAAATGTGTTAGCTTTGACGACTAAAGATACCATATTGAAGTAGTTCATAATCATCACAACAGATGGTGCGCTTTACCGCTTAATTATGGCAAGGTGAACTATTGTTGCGTGGACATGTTTAAAAACTTACATTTAAACATGGTAACTCACAGGGACTAGGGTCCAAAACCAATAAAGAGAGTTTTTATAATGCGAACTCTTTTTATTTAACTTTAACTGTAGCATACCTATTTAACTATGATATGATTCAATTATTCGAAATTCGAGAATAAGCTTTGCTTTGATTCGATCTAAAAAAAAAACTGCTTCGGAATTGTCTAGATATTATACAAATTTACAGTTTTGACCAACAAAAATCAAGCCGTCATAAATTGAGTATTAATTGGAACAACAGGGGGGGAGGGGAGCGCATTAATATCATCTATACTCGACTTTCCTTTCGAAAACCCTTTTTGAAGCACCTAAAAATGTTTTCCGTTGCAAATATTTAATGAAAATTACTAATGCCAACCATTGTAGAAGTAATTTTCATTTGCTTCGTAGAACTATATAGTTAATTAAAAGAATTATCAAAACCTTCTAAAAATACTACCTTAGCCATTTCTGTATAGTTGGCTTTTTAACGACTTATTGAAAGAACAAAAACTATTAATAAAACGACTACGTTTTTTGTTTTATGGTTGTGGCAACATGAGATATTAGACTGCATTAAATAGTAATAAAAAATAATATATTCACACTTTTTTATCTTCTTATAACTGGCCACCATAGATTCTTATCATACGTAAAGGTTTTACTCAAATAAAAAGTCATACAAAATATTAGTTTGAAATAAAAAGTAAATATCTTGTAAACACAAACGAACGAATACGGGTTGTATTGACGTCAGCAACCGTCTTCATGTCTTCCGATTCGCCATCTTTATTTATGAAGTGAAAGCAACCTTTTAGAAGCTCTCTTTTGTAAGTAATTTCTAAGTGAACAACAGACAGCGTGGCTACAAAAGAAAGAATCATCCAAACGGTTATTTTGATAATTTCATGTTTCAATAATGTAAAAACGCTTAAAAGAAAAAACATAATTACAAATGTTTGTTGTAAAAATGTTGACTGTCAAAAGTGACAGCTGCTCAAAATATGGGATTGAAGATCATATGGTTTGGCGTATGGATACATGCAAGTAGATCTGGTAGCTTTTCCTGTCAGTTAGGTCTATTTGTAAGGAAATGCCTTGGTACGGTGCTTAGTAGGCGGGGACACGGGATGATTTAGGGTCCATTTCCCGGTGGGCAGGCTAGCGTTAGACTGATGCAAGCCCTAAATATAGTTACATTTTCACAAAAAGAGCCTTTTAGGAAATAAAAACATACATTTTTGCGGTCAACATTGATAACATTTTACTATTTCATTGATTTTTTATAGGTATCTATCAAAAGTGGCAGCTTCAGATAACATGACTTAACGTATACTTATATTTATATAATACCGTGTCTTACTAACCGTTCGGGTTATACGCTTAAGTACTAATAACGCTAATGGATTAGGAATTGGGAAGGTTGAATATAGAGTAAGTGAACCCGCATTTGCGTTGAGGGAGAGTGGAAAACCATTTGGGGATCCCCCCACCCCAGTCTACCCGATCGAGATTCGAACCTTGATCTCCCCGTCCTCGGTAGTCTAGCTCAACACGAAACTATCACGTTAGCTAACTACACCACCGAGGCGGGTGACTTGACGTATGAATACGTGAAAGAAGATCTAGTTTCTTTTTAAAGCTGTGAGATAGGGCACTTCATATGAAAATTTAAATGTTTTTTAAACTAAAATAAAATTCTTAATTCAACTCTGTATGATTGTTTTCATTAAATTTTAATGACAAATTTGAGTGAGTAATGTAAAGCTGTCCCGTTTGGGGTTTCTCGGTGTTGCTAGAATTTAATTTCTTCAACCAAATATAGAACACATTTATCTAGTCTTACATAATAACAGCTGTTATTAACTTTGCCATCAACACAAATAACACGTGAAATATAATTTTACACGCTTAAATATCTCTAAAATAGACTCATAAAACTAAAACCATTTAGTCAAACTCGGTTGTTTGGGGGAAAGTTCTGGTATTAAACCTGGCCGGTATATATGTAGCACAACTTCCTTCGGAGGGGAAGTAAAGCCGTCGATCCCATGTCGACTGTGGCGTGTAAAATAACCCTTAAAGGTATGTGAAAATACCTCTCCCGGCAAAAATTGATTGGTCCTTTCACTCTCGCTCATAGAAATTCTCGCGTGTGAACATAATCAGTCTGTTCGGAAAGTGCACGTTAAATACCTCAAATAAAAAATAACAACATTAATTTACAAACATTAATGCTCATGTCATTAGTAAGCAGGGATGCAGTTGAGTAATTTTCTTCACTCTTAGTCCCTTTTTACCACAGATTAAAGCACCCGTATGTTTTTCATATTCAAGTGTTTTTTTCTTAAAATATTATATCTATATTCAAGGTGCACACAGAGTCCTCCAAATCCACCTGGAAGAGAATAAATTATAAAAAGAGTAAATAAAATGAATGGATGGAAAATAAAAAAGATTATTTTTTTTTTAATTACAAAAAGGAGGAAGATGACACAAGATGAACCAAAACAGAAGTGTAAAATGCAAAAAGTATAAAAATGTATAACCATAATTAAATTGTTTACAGAAGCAAATAAAATATTATCGGTACATAAGACATAGTCACTTTTTTTACTGGGCCAGTTCACTTTTCTCACTTATTTAAAGAGACCTCAGCACTTGCATCACTATTAAAAGGTAGAAACTGATGTTTTAATAGGACCTAAACGACTGTGTTCATCAAACATGTATGTAGCTGAAATGGTCCCAGATTAAAACGAGTGTTGGTGTTTTAGTCATGTTTGGGGTGTCCCGTTCTTTCTAAACTTAACGAGAATTCAAATATAAAATACTTCATTAGTATGTAAACCACTTCATTTAGTATTTTATAGAGCAGTGTTCCCAAACTCTTACCAATCTGGTGCCCCTTCCCGAACCATGACATAAAACCAATGTACCTTATCTATAGCTTTATTTTTAAAAAAATTACCCGCCTCGGTGGCGTAGTTAGCTAACGCGCTATTCGTGTTGAGCTCGACTGGCGAGGACGGGGAGATCGAGGTTCGAATCTCGGTCGGGTGAACTGGGGGTGATTTTCCCTAAGTGGTTTTCCACTCTCCCTCCATGCAAATGCGGGTTTACTTCCCCTATATTCAACCTTCCCAATTCCTAACCCATTAGCGTAATTAGTACTTAAGCGTATAACCCGAACGGGTAGTAAGACGCGGTGCTAAATAAAAAAATAAAATAAAAAATGGAACGAATATATGTTATTTTGTAAAGTAAAAAACTGCCGTTCCAAGTTGTAATAAATAGTTAGAGGTAAGCTTGACAAAGCTGTGACAGAGAGGAATAAAATCTTATAAACCCCTGTGACGTATCGCGTCAAAATCTGTGTTAAGTTGTTTATCAGACTTGCTATTATGAGGTTATCATAAAATATTGTTTTTATTAATAAAACCCAGTGTTACGACGCGTATACCCTGAAATCCTTCGTGTACACTGGAGGGCACACGTTACCTAGTTTGTGAAACACTGCTATAGACTAGAACATCGTGTCGTTAGTACTTGTTATATGTACCACCTACTTGAAGGTAAATATCTTCACACTGCGATATTTCTTAAGGGAAAGATAGTTCTGAAGCAGCAAATACACTATTTAAAAATATATATTAATTTGAGGTATTTAACGTGCACTTTCTGAACCGACTGATGATATTAGCACACGAGCTATAAACTAACTTAAATCTAGAACAGACACAACATCCAGCTCCCAGACGTTAATTCATCACTGTGAAAAAGTAAGCTCATATTTCACCAAAGACACTCTTTCGGCCTTGCCGGAAATCGAGCCGGGAGTCTTATGCCAGGATCACGATCAACTTAACGTAACGTTCACTTAAAGTTAACTTAAAGTTAACTTGACGTATGTGTGATCACGATTCACGTAACTTAACGTAACAACTCGAGCCAAACATCTTCAATCTAGAGCATGATCTGTGATTTGTACTAGTTTTACAGTGATGATTTGTGATTGTTTACAGTTTTCAATCGATATAATAAATATCTATTACAAAACTTTTTTGATAAATTTAGCTTTCCTATTTTAGTTAAATTATTTTGTTTCAATGTCTGATCACTAGAAATTACGCTAAATAGTAAACATTGGTCATAATACCAACAAATTAGTTACTAAATAGCCCTGTTGACGTCACTCGCATAATGATTGGCTGGTTAGATCACGTGATAACCTTCAAGTAACGTTCACTTAAAGTAAAAGACCTCCCAGGACATAGCTTACGTTAAGTTAACTGCAAGTCAACGTTAAGTTAACTGCATCGTGATCGCCTTCATTTAAACACACGAGGTCCTTTACGTTAAGTTAACTTTAAGTTACTTTAAGTTAACTTTAAGTTAACGTTAAGTTGATCGTGATCCCGGCATTAAAGGGTCATACATGTATCACGTAACGCACATCGTAGCACTACGCTGCGTGACATGGTGGAGGGGGGGGGGCGGGTGTTAGGATAGCGTAACGTAAGGAAGATGTTTAAAAAATGAGCTTGTCATGTATAAACTTAAGCTTTTCCACAATTTTAAAATAATATTTTTTTTTGTAAATACGAATAAAACTGTTTGATTAGAAATTGCATCCTTTACTCAAAATCCTATTTATTTTAAGCTTATAATATCGGACGTGGAAATAACTAGTCGACTAAAAAAACCATGCCATTCGAAAATAACACGTGGAAAAGGTGCTTTTTTAATATTTGAAACTGGAAGCGTTACGTAACTTAAGGGGAAAGGGGCAGGGCCATCGCGCCAATTAGCTCACTTCGCTTTTCCCTGTAACCCTGTTAAAACATGATTTTATTTTTTAGAGACAAGGCCGTAGCCAGGGAGGGGTTTTGGGGGTTCAAACCCCCCGCGAAATTTTATGAACAAAATATATATGGCTTTATTTATGGTTNCAAGGCCGTAGCCAGGGAGGGGTTTTGGGGGTTCAAACCCCCCGCGAAATTTTATGAACAAAATATATATGGCTTTATTTATGGTTAAAACAATATTAAAATTAATATACAAATACAAATTAGGGGGCTGTGTTACCATAAAAAGCACTTCAGAGAGCTTCTAGAGGTGTTAAATATTTAGAAATTTTCCTAGCCTTCGGAATTTTGGGGGTTATTTTACCATAAAAAAACTTCACAGAGCTTCAAAAAGTGTTTAATATTTAGAAATTTTCCAAGCCTTCGGCAGTTAATGAGTTATTTTACCATGAAAAAAACCACTTCAGAGAGCTTCTAGAACTGTTTATCATTTAGAATTTTTTTTTCTAGCTTCCAGCAATTGGGGGATGTGCCCACACCAACCCCCCCCCCCTGAAATTATTGGCTGGCTACGGCCTTGGTTAGAGAAGAAAGGCTAGAACTAAGTTTTTAACCATTTAAGTTACCCTAAACTCAAAACTGCGACATTTTGCGTGAAATATCGTTGAAAATGAGTTAATTTCACCTTTTACATTCATTAAAAAGAAAACTTAAAATGTAAGTTTTTGAAATTCTAACTTATAGGTACGCTCTGTAGCACTAAGAGCAATCTTACCTTGCATGTTTTCAACTATGGTGTAGCTTATAAGATATGGCCATAGTGTAATCCGCCAAGGAACGATTGCTACATTCATGATAAACAGAATGTTCATGGTGATACCTTTCACCTCCATTTTGGCATGACACATATTTTGAAATAGCAAACCACTTTTTAACAAACGCGGTATGTTTGAACGTCTGTAACGCGTCTCAGCGCTGCAGTAGTCCAGTCATATTTTGCGCCCAGGGCCATTTCAAACTAGCTAGTCCACTCCTGATTTTACTCCTTTATTAGGATGTTGTGTCACATATTCCACGCTCCCTGCTTGTGAGTTATGATCAAGTTAAACCTATAGTAGACCCACAGGTTGAAGAACCTTTCCTGACAGTTCACAAAGCTGCTATAGTAGCCCCGTGGCTTCTTTGGTGCTGACTGACAGCTCACAGCTGACAGCTGACGGCTTTGAAAAGCTACCGGACCAAATTATGTATCCCTACGCCGAACCATATGGTCTGCAAAAAACATGTGTTTAGCAGCTGTCACTTCTGACAGTCAAAATTTAGGTATATACCTAAATGTTGACTGTCAGAAGTCAGCTGTGAACTGTCAGTCAGCACCAAAGAAGCCATGGGGCTACTGTAGATACTACCCTACTTTTACACGTCAAAGCCTGTGTTTAAAAACTCTAGCTTTTGACTTGTCAATCTTGACATTTAGTTGACCTTTTGGCAATATTTATTTACTTTAGTAACTCTACAATATACGTTTACACTCTCCAAACTGTTATAGGATATAGATATAGGTCAAGGTATTGGACGAGTTTATTTAAGATATGACTGACTATTGTTTCCTTGTTCAGTGGTAACGGTGAATGGTGTGAATTGTTTTTATATGTCTTATAATAGCAATATAGGCCTATAGTGTTTCTTCTATTTCCTACCATTCTGTCCGGCTTTGAAACGGGGTTTTCACGTATTTGGAGGGACGGAAAAACACAGAAAAGTTTTTGGGTCCGAAAAAAACCATGAAAAACACAGAGAATATCGCAAACATACTATAATGTGTGTGAATTTATAACATTTAGCAGAAATAATTAAATTATAGGTTATAACTAAGTACAAAGCCCCCCCAGGCCCTCACACTTCCGAAACATTGGTTTGCTTGGTGACAATATATTTCCTAATATCACTCGCCTCAACTTGTTTAAACATAATTTATATTGGTAAGAGGAAAGGTTTTAATTCGATTCTTTGAGTTACGTTCAGAGGTGCAGATCTTCTTAACACAAATCGAACTCTCTCATAGTTTTACTAATGAACTCTGGTTAGTACGATTAGCATATTTGACTGGTAGTTTTGAACGCCGGAACGAAATGAATTCCATAAGCTTTTATTTATGCTTTTTAGTGATGCATTCTCCATCTAGATATCATATTCTGGAAATTAAAAAATGACACATGGACACGGGAATAGAACCTGGGACCTTTGGCATAGTATGCCAATGCATTTTTCAATTTTCAGAATATTATAACTAGATGGAAAATTCCTCACTAAAAAGCATACAAAATAGCTTTGGTTATTTGATTCTTAAATATGCAATCCCTTACAATTATAATAATTGTACATGTGGCAGCATTAAGCCAACTACCGAGTCGAAGGTGATTGCGTTATCTGATAGCTCGTGACATTAATAAAATCACACATTTGTAGCCAAAATACATGCATTTTTCAGAGTTTATATAAGTGGTACAACATTTCAAAAGTTTGAGAGCCCTGGTAGATACTACAGCTCTCGAAAGTCCGAGAATTTATACAAACCGTTATGACCGGTTACGAAGAGACGACCACTGTTAAACAAATAAATGAACATCGAGCTAAGCTATGAAATGAAACGTAAAAATGTAAAAAAGGATTATGTGACCATTTTTTCAAAATATAGTTTTTTAAATCAATTTATCCTTAAAGAGTAATTCATAGAACTCGAAATTACATATTTTATAAGCACTTTTAAAATTCTAGTTGTAGTTAGGAAAATTTCCGAAAATGTTTCCTTTTAAAGGAATTTGATTGGACGAAATATTATACATTACGGTATCATTTAAGGATTTAAGGATTTCTCAGCGTCGCATCTTTCTGTCCTTCCGGACTAACTGCATATTTGCACTAGTGGGATTGGGAAATTCTTTAATTTAAATGCTAAACTAATCGGACAGCTGTTTATCTTACCGTTAAACCTGTAGAAAATAAAAATAACTCTGAAAATACTTAAATACCTAAACATCTTATTTAAAGAATCATGTTTGTTTTATATGCTATTGTTTTCACATAAAGAGTATTCTCATGCTATCACTCTATCGTTTTATGCTATCGTTGAGTTGAGGTATGTATATTAGGTGCCTGTTAACTATTTTAAATATAATTTAACATCAATAAGCAATATGTACTGTGTACTGGAGTCGAGCCCGGGACCCTTGGCTTAGCGCGTCTTCGCTGTACCATTGAGCTATCCACCATTCTAGTTCACGGTACATTTAACCCTACTTTTTTTGTGGCACACAGCTTGGTTCTGGGTACACGCCGCGGCAGGAGAAAATGGACTTCCCACCCCGTCCAGCAGTTGTCCGTCAAATCAAAATTAGGAAAGTAGAGACTAAATTTTTCCTGCAATAAATTGAAATGTTACACTCTTAGAGATTTAAGTTCATTTTATGTGTCTGCCTTTCTTTTTTTTTAGCATTTTGAAACATTTCGTTCAAACCATCAGTAGTTTAGGTAAATCACGACCCTAATAACGTTGCGGGAAAACTTTTGATTTTGTCAGATGTATTTAAAATATTAGTAAGTGCGAGTAGGCCCTAAGGCATCACTCTTGCAGTAGGCTAAACAACCAATGATGGAGAGATCGAGATTCGAATCCCGGTTGGGTGTACCGAAGGTTTTTTCTTTCAAAACGGGTTTCCACTCTACCGTTACACAAATTCGGGTACACTTCCTATAAATATAACCTTTATCATCCTTAAAACCATTGGCGTAATTAATACACAAGTGTATAACCCGAATGGGTAGTATTAGACGCGATGCTAAAAAAAAGAGTCGACTGTTGGTTGCTCTTGGTGAGCAGAGATTTTACTTTTTTCTCAATATGATTATGTATCAGTGTATATAATTTTATTTGCTCATTGGTGGAATGTGATGATCGGTTTTCCATTATGTTTCTGCAACAATGAATATTATTTCGTTTCACACAAATCTTGAGAGTTTTAAGTAAATGTCTCCATTTTTGGGTAAAGGAGCGGTGTGATGCCCTACCATTTGTTTTAAATGAGAAAGTAAAATGCCACAAAGCAATCCCGACAGTTTTAACCAGAAATGGGACAGTTTCACTCGATCATCTACGTTTGTAAATTGTTGTGGCGTACAAAAACAACATATTTTACTAACTATTTATTTTAACTTTTCATGGCAAAGTCAATCACAAGTTTAGAGGACCCTGGTTCGATTCCAAATGCTTCTGACGAGGATGTCTACTATTTGTACGGAACGGGTTCGTCTCGCTGTTCATTTAGTAAATATCTATATATACCTCAGTTTTAGCTTCTGTGGTGCTGACTGACAGCTCACAGCTGACTTCTGACGGCTTTGAAAAGCTACCAGACCAAATTATGTATCCCTACGCCGAACCATATGATCTGCAAAAACCATGTCTTTAGCAGTTGTCATTTCTGACAGTCAAAATTTAGGTATATACCTAACTGTTGACTGTCAGAAGTCAGCTGTGAGCTGTCAGTCAGCACCAAAGAAGATAAAACTGAGGTATAGGTGCCAGAACTAGGTTTGTAGTGTTGGCTGTGGTGGTCTTAGGTTAAGTTAGTTTGTAAATCTTGTACTGATAAAAGTATCAAATGTAAAAAAAATAGGGACGATACAAAACGATTAATTTTATTCTCCGCCCTAGAACCAATATAAATTGAAAAAAAAAATTACACCGCGTCTTTCTACCCGTCTGGGCTATCCGTATTTAATCTAGGGATGTTCGATCTTGGATCAATCTTTTCTAATATCAATTTTTTGGCCTCGATTAATCGATTTTTTGGATCAATTCAAAGGCCTTGAATTGAATCAAGTATAGATTCTTTTTCTAGCTATTTCAAAAAGATTGAATCGAAAGAAAACAAAACTTCGAATCAATTCAGGGAAATTTGGTTGGCGCTAGGAAATGTTTGTGTTTACTATCAATACTAGGAAAATCTCGAAACCAAGTCTTGAAATCTTGGGCCATTAATTAGTTCACTAATTCCCAAGTTTTGAGACACACCCTCCCACAAAAAGGTGTGAGGTTTCCTCAAGATGAATGCCAACAAGTGTGTTAGTTTTAGTTCAATCACTGCTTCTCGAACAACTAGTTAAAATAAATAATGTGTACTGAATTCACAGTTTCTGAAAGATTAATTCGCTGTGACTGAGGAAAGAAAATAAGTGCGTCCCTCTCTAGGGTCTAGTGGTTAAGGTGATGGTCTGTCTCCAATATATAGCCTGATTTTCTTAAGACTCTTCTGGAAGCCCCTGGATCCCCAAACTCCCAAAACATAAAAAAAAAACACAATTTTACTAACTGCCTTCTCCCCCTTGCATAAATAAGGTTTACCGCCACCACTGATTCTTCTCTTCAATTAAAACATTTAAAGTGCCCCGCATTGTGAGCAAAATATTATAGTAAACCTACCACTAGACACAAGTGCCCCTAAATGTACA
This sequence comes from Timema bartmani, assembly GCA_902151455.1. NCBI lineage: Eukaryota > Metazoa > Arthropoda > Insecta > Phasmatodea > Timematidae > Timema > Timema bartmani. The sequence continues at coordinate 89,661 of CABFWB010002611.1, read as the reverse complement.
AATTAGAAAAAAGTACAGAAACAAAGTGTACATTGTATGTAAGGCCACACCCATTATTTAAATCAATGACCTTTGTGGTTACCACAAAAATAATTCAAATATCTTCCAGAAGCCTTTATAAGTCATAAATTTTTGCTGCCTTTCCTCCCCTCAATACATTTTTGAGGCCCCCCCCACCCACCTTTGGTGTAAATTTCTAGCGTGCGCAACTTTAGGTTAGTGTAGTCAGATAAAGTAAACTTTATTTAGATCGATTCTATGCACTCGATCTTTTGCCTGAATCGATACTATGCATCTTTATCGAAATTAATCCAGAGAATAGATTCAAAGCCCATGAATCGAACATCCCAATTTAATCATGCTGGTAGGGATGAGTGAGATAGAATTAAGAGGAAATATATCCGCTTTTACGTGAAGGGAGAGTGGGAATCCATTTAGGAAGAAGAAGAAAAAAGGCACCATAGTACACCTGGCTGGGATCTCAAGCCCGACCAGACTAGCTTGACGTATAGCCCGCGCCTGCTAGCAAACTATAACCCGTTTTTCTTACAAACAATTTTTTGAAAGGCTTTTTTTTCATAAGAAAACCCGTCTTTGAACTTGAATTCTGGTAGGAAAAAAAGACCTTCCAAATGACTATTAGTAAAAAGAAAAATAGGCTGTAGGTAGAATAGCAATTTTCAAACTTTTTCAATTCATGGCACACTGTGCAAGGCGCTAAAATTGTCAAGATACGCCATCAGTTTTTTAAGGAGAGATTACATCATTAAAAAAATCTAGTACCGGTATTAAAATTGTGTTTAAAAGTTCAATAGCTAGAATTATTCTGATCATTTGTGTTGTATTAAAAATAATGTTGATCATGGATTTCAAAAGATTTATTTTTAATTCTCGAATTTTTTCGCGCTTCTATTTTAATACACTCTTTAACTACTACGCCACACTAATGTACCGCGACACACCAATTGAAAAACGCTGAGGTAGATCAGACCAAAATATCGCGACACACGTTTTTACTAGCACATTAAATCAAATATCAAAATAAATTTAAAGTTAATTATAGCGTTTTAAAATTATGTTGCCCACACAAAATTGGATATTTCACGAATTTGACTACTTGGCCTTTTTATATGCAAATAATAGTCCATTATATTAATTTTAATGAGAGTTAAAAAATATAAGAAACTATACACATATTGTTATAAAGAAACAACATTTAATTGCCAGAAAATAAGAGTACCAACTGAACTATTACAATTTTTTCCCTATAACCAAAGTTTTCATTTTATAAAATTTATTTCACTCGACCAAAGATCATTGGTAAAGATGTAAATTATAAGTTTAGGCTGGCTTTTATTAAAGTCATATTGTGGCCAAGAAAAAGAAGAATGAGAAATTTAGCTGTAATTTTTCTATTTTGAGTTAATTTTTTTTTACCATTTTTAGCCGAAAAATATATTTGATTTACCGAAATATAACTTTTAATTTAGCACATCCTCGCGGTCATGAGGGAGTCACAAAACGTGACTTAGTTCCTTGTTACACCGTGCCTGTATTCCTCACTTGTAAGAGGAACAGGTAAAACTGGTCCGCAAGGTACCTCTGGAATGCAAGCAAACGCCTTTACAGGCTGTGTGAGAGAGAGATAGACTGTGTACTCCTGTCTTTAACATGTCCCACTCTCAAGCCTCAATAACCACCGAAAATGTTGTGATTGCTTGTTCATAATTTTGGGGAGGTAGGAGGATGCAGGAGGGTGGTGGAGGTAAGTAAGGGACCAGAGCCCCCCCCCCCTATTATTATTATTATTATTATTTAGCAAGTCAAGGAAATAGACTCAAGCTGACCGGTTATCTTGAATGTGGTAAAGATTACATTAATTAGGGGGCCTTCAAGTATTACGTAAGCACCTTAGGGGGTAGGAGGGTTCAAGTTTTGCTTATTTTTGCTGACAAGGGGGGAGGCGGGTCAGAACAATGCTTATGTAACACAGAGAAAGACAGGCAAAATTGAGTGAGGGCGCATAGCAAGCCGCTTGGACTTGGGCAGTAATGAAGATGCCGAGTGGCTAAACAAGGAGGAAGTGGAGAAGCCTAAGCCAAAGCTTGAGTGACCTAGTTAGCCCCCCTCCCCAAAAGAAACATAATAACTGAAAGTGTTGAGACGTGGATTCAAGGACCTTGGTTATCAGATTTAATGATGTTCAGGTTTTTTTTATAAATATAATATTCATGTATTCACTAATAATACTATTTGTATAACTTCAATTAAAAGTTAATTACAATTGTTAACTTTTATAATGTTATAACTTATTTTAATTTTACCTGTTCAATAAATTTAAATTCATTGTATACCAGTGTTAATTGTCAATTATTTTGCAATATTAATTTATACCTCTATGTTAATAATAGCCATCAATTTATAAATTGCATGGATTTTAGAAATTTTTTATCATCGTGTCTCACTACCTAGGCAAAATTGCATGCAAAAAAGAATGTTTATTCCTGTGAACAAATGAAAAGAGTAGACAAATCTTACAAAAATAAGAGGCGCCGGGAGGGGCTCCCTTAATTATTTTTCCACTTAATTTATTGAAAAATGCAGTTGAACTAAATGTGTCCCGACACCTTGGCTTAGGCTTCGTTTATATTCATGCATAACTCATAACTAATAGTGAATAGCGCATAGTGTATAGTGCACAATTCATAAGAAAATTACTAAGGTTTATAATGCAACGTAGTGAATAAGACATTCAAAACGATTGTCATTTGTTTGAGAGGTGATCTCCTTGCGCACGTGGTATTTTAAGGATACTACCTTTATGGATATGTCAATCATTGGTCTTCAAAATAATTTACATATTTACAAATATAATATCCTTGTTCCCTTTAACACGCCAATTTTACTAGCTGTATTATAATCTGAGAGATAAATATTGGTACTGTTTACTAAATAGTATTAATCTGAATTTATATATTTAGCATTTAATGGCAGACCATCTAGAATTGCATTTCTGGCTTTTTATCATCACGGGTAAATGAATTTTATAGAACCCATCCTTCTATATTTAATAGTATGTTTGAATTATTTATCTTCATTTGAGGACAATCTGGTTTAGTGGTTGAATGAAATGAGGCTAGAGTACAAGGGCGTTGCACGAAATGTATTTTTTGGAGGGGGGTTATGTGGGTTTAGACAATGAATTTTCCAACTCCTGGTGTTTTAAACCATAAAAATTCCCAAGTGACCAAGGCAAGTACAAAAACTACATTAATAGGAGGTGCGGGGTTCCTCCCCCAAGCAACAGACACAAAACCATCTTCTGTAAATTCAACCGTATATTCATTGTCACTTTCATTTTCACTCATTTTCAAGTTAAAATCACAATATAAAACTATTTAACGATAATTAAAGCCCAATATGGCGACCAACTTCTAACTTATAAAATAATATTTGAAAAATATAGAATTATGTTTTCCATAAATCCTATTTGCTATATTTTTCTCGCGAGAATATCATTTCACAACTCGTGCATAACGTATAAGAAAAGTTAAAGTTAAATCAACTTTATGCACTGTGAACTATTTAACTATTCACTATAAATCGATTATAGACGCCATCATTTAAAATGATGTATTTCAACTTCTTGCGCACTATACACTATTCGCTATTATTTATGAATTATGCATGAATATAAACCAAGCCTTAGTTAAGGGTGTTAGGTTAGATTTCCACTTTGCCGAAAATTAATCATTGGTGAAATATTTACCTTTCACAATGATGAATTGATGGCAGAAAGGCTGGATATTCTGTCTGTTCTAGTTTACGCTAGCTTTATAAGTTGTGTAGTGGTAAAATCTGTCGGTTCAGAACGTGCATGTGAAAAAAAAACAAAAAAAAACATTTTGTTAAGCTTTGGTGTTAGCTTTCATTTACCTTATAAGGTAGTGAGCTTACCTTTCACTGTTCCACTATGGTATAACTTATAAGATAGGGCCATAGTGCAATCCATCAGGGTAAACGAAGTGTACATGTTGAGAACACCCAGAAAAGTTAACATTTTTTTATACCTATTCAGAGACAACTTACTTTAATTCGTGGAACTGAAGTTGTCCATTTTATAGTCGCATTGCCATAAGATGAACATTTTCTGAAAAATATAACAGCTACTAAATCTTCTTACACCAAGTCATGTAAGCTAAAGACAACACTTAGGAACAATGGGAGTCAATTTGAACAAATATAAGATCAAAGTAGAAATCTTTCAGCAACATCAACTACTTTTTGTTCACTGGTTTTACTACCCGTTCTGGCTATCTGCATATATTACATTAGATGGTGTATATATGAGGAGGGTAAAATGCAAGGAAATGTACTCATACTTGTGCTAAGGTAGAATATAAATCCAACTAGGTAAAACCACCTTTAGAATACCCGGCCAGGATTAAAGCCTTAACCTGCCCATCCCCAGCATTCTAGTGATGCCTTAAGAAATTTGACCACTTATTCAGGTAATGTTGGCACCTCTACATTTATTTTTACATGTATTGATAATGCCCTTCATTCAACCAGTTTTTTAGACGTGTGGTGATGCATTTTGTTGTTTGGAAATTAAATGCTAATTATTTGTATTGTGGCAACGATAGTTTAAGTTACAGCTTTAAAAAAAAGTTATGATTACACTATTTAGACCAATAATAGCTCATTTTAGAGCTTGGTATTCAATTTATTTCATCTAGGTTTTAATTTTCTTTCCCCCCCCCTTTATCTTACCACTTGTTCAACTATTCACATCCACTCATGGGGCCAGAATTAGATAGGTATAGTTTAGAAGAAATGTACCCACATATGTGTGGAAGGAAAGTGGGAATAAACTTGGATAAAATCACCCTCAACACACCTTACACCTGTCCAGGATTCGCACCCCGGCCTCTCCATCAACGGCAAACCGGACTAGATAAGCTTGGTGCTCAGTGTGCACATCCACCAACATGAGTTAGTAATCATATTATTTGCCAAACTAAAATATATCAAACAAGACGGGAGATCATATTTAAAAAAACAAGTGTGTAAATGTGCTCCTCAATGGGCATCACAAGTGCTAGCCATTCATGTAACCCTGTTGTATGTAACAGCTGGCTGTGACAGTGTACTACGAGTCGCTGTGCCCAGACAGTGTAGCCTTCATCACACGCCAGCTATATCCAACATGGCGGCTAATAGGAGACTACATCTATGTCAAGTTTGTGCCATTTGGAAAGTCTAAGGTAGGTGTAAAAACAACACACTTTTAATATGGAAATACAAGTCATGACAGTTAATCTGTTTTTGGTCATAAAAATCTCTAATTTAAAAAAAATGTGTAAAGGTGATCAAATGATTAGTTTGATCATTTTTAGCAAAAAAGGTATTAATATTATGTATTTGTCTAAGTGTCTCCCTAATAATTTTTCAGCTAATCAACAGATGGATCTCCACCAAACTTGAAATACACATAAACACTCATCAGGACACCTTACTGTTTAAGTAAAATAGTTACATTGTAATAAAATATACACAAAAAAAAGGCACATATAGGTGACAGATAGGTCGAAAACAAATTAATTTTAGCCAGTTTTAACTAAATATGTTATATTGATATCAAGGGGTGTGCAACGCTTTGAAATGTTTAAGTCGACACCTTAATTACCTTTGCTTCGACTTTGATATGTCAGGAACAATTTGAAATATCTCACTAAATATGACATATTTTAGAATATAAACGGTATTCAAACACAGACTAGTAAACAAATGGCATCTATAATGTAAGCATAGATATGCCAGCATAAAATAATAGTGTGCTGTGATGAGTCTGTCTTTAAATCACAATGTAGAGTGTAAAAACCCCACAATTACTATGTCTTTAAGAGTATGGACTTTCACGATCATCAATATGTAAAGACACGGCCCTTACATTACTGTGACAGGTTCAGTCAGGATAGGTTAAATGACTGGCCGAACATTACAACTACTATTTGGTTTATTAAAATAAAGTGAAACAATACAATAATTGTCATCGTGACGAGGGTTGGCGTCCAGCTGTCACCCAGTCATCTGTAAGAGCGGTCTTTTCCTAAATCGTATCCTAAGTTTCAGTATAAGTCCACAAAACCTCTAATTAGGGGTCTCACAACACTATCTTAACATGAACATGTAAAGTGCCTTACATTCCTTTATGACACTAACACACACTCGGTCAACTGCCCACAGCCAACTTCGTCAACCACTGTAACCATGTCTTAACCATTATCATACTCATGGTACTTAAGGCACGCAATCGCTGAACTCACAGATCTTCCTGACACTGCTCACAAGTAACTTTCTACAACAATTGTCTAGAACCAACCGCCTAAAGTGCTGCTCTAGGATACCCAAACTAGTTTCTGCTCAGGCTAAAAGATTCCTCCGATGACGGCATAAAGCACCAGTAAACGGACTTCTATCCATAGCATGAGCTCATGCAATAGCTAAGACAGTGATTTCCACAGCTCTACTGCTGCCGTCAACTAAAATAAACGTCCATGGGCCTACATGCTGATTTGACAGGAAATGGCTCCTATTTCAGATACATTATACCTCACTTACAAATACCCAGCGACAGGAAGGCTTTACAATAGATATCAATCTTGTTGAAAGTAAAATCACCAGGTTGAGAGTTTCACAGTGCTGTTTTTTAATCCACACCTTCCTCTTTACCTAGATGGTTTATTTAAAATTAAAAGTACAATATAGTGTCGATAATTCGGACGTCAAAAGTATGGATCGCCAAGAAAAATATATTATTTATAAAAATAACCACATAACCACATTGGTATCAATATCAGAAACATGGCTGCCAAAAAATGCACCTCAACCCTTGTTAAAAAAACCGAATTGGAAACTTTTTTCGTTGTTAGATTTTTGCCTTATATTTCTTCAGAATTTGTGATATTTAGCAACAAAAAAAGTCTAAGTTCATTGTTTAAATAAAGTGAAGATGTTTCTACCTCAACACAAGAGTTTTCTTAAGTATCCCATCCATGCTTATATTTTATTTTTGGTATAGGTACTGTATTTTCTAAAATCCAGAAAAATTGATAATCCGGAATGGGTGTATCCCCAATTAGTCTAAATTACACACTACTGTAGTATTATGTGACAACAAAAACCTTATTTTTGGTTTAGACTTTATTCAGGGTGCTACAACACTTTTATTATAAAATTCCCCGACTTTTCCAAGCAGCATTTAAAAAAAAATTCTAGGTGGCCTGTTCTTTTTACGATTTTTCTTGGTGGATGGTAATTTTTTCATTTATGACAGTGATAACTTTTTTTTAAATCCTAAGCTAGCAAACATTAACATTCTTAAAGTTTTTGTTGTTTTTCTAGTTTTTAATTAGGTGTTATTTGTGTTTGTTCCTGTGTAAACGTTTCATAAAACAAACACTGTACAACCATTTCATGTTAAAATTAACATAAATAGCAAATGCATTCATTGAGAAACAAAATCTCTTACATTTGTTTAAATATTTAGCTGCAGAATCAGTCAATAATTGTAATTCCCTGACTTTTCCTTGTGTGAAGCCACCATGTTGTTTCACATGTTTCAAACTTCGCTTCGCATTTAAAAACTGACCTTGGCACTCTTCTATGGATATTCTTCTTTTAGGTTATATTTGCTATAAATATTTTGTTTGTATTTCTCAAATAACCCTAGCCCAAGGGTATAGAAATTTAATTTTACTTAAGGGGATCAACTTGAAATTGTATGTAATATGTAGATCTGGGTTGGAGGGGGGTGTATGTGTGTATAAAAAGGGGGTATGGTTGTGGTGCGTCTTATACTAAAACAATAAATATGCAAAATTAAATGTAAACATTATTTGGATTTGACAAGTGTATATTTTAACTATTACATAATTTGAATATAGCTTTAACATAAAAATTATAATAGCAATAGACCACTACTATACCCCAATTTTCTACAAAAGCCATAACCTATTTGACAAGTATTAAAAGTTACCAGATCTACTTTCACATATTGATGTGTCAGACCAAGTGATCTAAAACTGTCAGATTTGATAGATATTATCAATACCTATGAAATTTCACTAATAATATAGTAAAATATAATACATGTTGACTGCAAAAAAATTATTTGTATTTTCTATACAGTACAAATGCCTAATTGTGAGAAAATCTAGGTTTTGGTTATGAATGGTTTTCAAATTTTAAAAGCTACAATGTAGTTTTATTGGATAAGTAGTAGAGTTGGAAGTGATTGTGCAGGGTGTAAAGTAGGTAAGTCTACATGTGCTACCAACTTCACTTCTGACAGTTGTTCTTTTATTTATTAAAAAAAGCACCATAATTCCCACCTGCCAAACTATGTTTATTTATAGTAAAGTTATACCTCTTTCAAAATTATTAGGACTTGGAAAAATGCATGTTATTCTTTTATTATTATTATTATTGATATCTAAAACACTATTTATCTTCCAGAGTAACCTCCTTGGCGGATTTAACTGCCAGCATGGCCCGAGAGAGTGTGAAGGGAATGCAATCCAGTCCTGCGCACTAAGTCTAATGGGCCAAGGTAGTCCAGAACAAGTAGAGTTTGTTAACTGCATCATGGGAAGCAGACAACCCCTCCTAGTGGGTGAACAGGTAATATATTGGAGGTGTGGAGGGACTAGTCTAATGGGGCAAGGGTCCTAGAGCAAGAGTTTTGTGACCTGCATTATGAGAACCACTACTTTTGGTAGAAGGGATAACATTAATTAACACTACTAATTTGTCACTGTAAATATATGGTGTGTGATAGTTTAATTAAATGTGTTAATCGCATAAAACAAAACATTTTTCTTATGTTGAATTTTGATTTTATTTTAAGTAATTTGACACCTTAGCTCTCCGTCAGTAGGACATCAGTCTTTTGAGCTAAGAGCCCCATTTTCAATTCCAAGCATGAGTGAAAATTTAATATTTGTGAAATTGGTGCTTCCCCTTTCAAAGTGATAAATTAATGGCCAGAGGATTGGGTGTTGTGTTTGTTCTAGAATTATGTTAGTTTTGTAAAATGTATGGTGATATAATCAATCGGTTCAGAAGGTGCATGTTTAATATCAGATTAATTAAAAGTTAATATCCTATAAATTTTAATGCAAAACATGTCAATCAAATTCACATTTTCATTACTAAATAAATATGAATGTTTCCATGTTTGTGCCTGTTAAGTGTTCCACAAGATCTGGTGTGAGTTGGCCTATAGTGTCTATGTGCGCCAGTTCTAAGGAAGGAACATCACTACAACTTGAAGCAGAAAGACAGACAAAGACACTGTACCCTGGACCCAGTTTTGTGCCAACTATAACATATGACAACGTGAGTCAGATTGTCAATATATGGCCGCAGAAAGTTGTCAATTTTAACCACAGGGTCTATACATTATAAGGTATTTACATGGGTTTGTGTTCAAATTTTGGTCAGATACTTTTAAATAAATATGTATTTGTTAAAATAAGAATGACACAGGAGGTTGCATTTTAATTAGCAGGTCCCAGGTAGTTAATAGCTCAGCCATGTAAAATGCTTTTAAATAAAAAAATTATTTTGCCTTCTTTTATTGATATTTTTTTTCTCTTTAGCATGAAATCTATCTCCAAGTAAAATAGATGTGTGTTTCAGTTTATTTGGCTGATATTAACGATTTTCTATTTTAGTACAAGCAATTCCTTAAGATTCATTCAAGATTTGTATAAAATGTGAAAATCCAAACAAGATTATCTCTAAAAAACTAGGTACTCGTGTTTCAGGTGTTTAATCAAAATGACCAGCGAGAGTCGCAATATAACTTTCTTGGAGTTGTATGCCGCCATCTAACCCATCCTAAGCCCTCTGCCTGTAGCTTCTAGATATGTACAGAGGGGCGGGTCGGAAGATCACTGCAAACATTTCAACAGATACTTTGTCGTCCTGTTGCAATGTAAGACAAAGGATAGAAGTGATGAAGCTCAGTGAAACTCCTTAACAATGCAACTGTAAACCTTTTCATTCATTAAGTGTTCCCATTAAAATGTTATTACTTCTGTAATGATTTAATAATTATTATTTTAGATTATATGTCTTCCACTTCTTCTTTAAATAAAAACTTTTTTTTTTCATGCATGGAAGATGATTCAGGAAGAAGGGAAGGAAACATCTATCCTTCTTTCCTGTAACTTCTTCCATACTACGTAACAAAAAGTCTTTGGCTTTGAAATTTATTTTATTTTATACAAAATCTGATGTATCATTCCTAAAATGCTTAATAAAACAAATATATTCTATATTTTAACTAAATTATTTATTTTAAATTTATACAAAGGTTTAAATTAAACAACCCACATTATTCACATGACTTTCTTAGAAAATTTGTCCAAAGCTATTTTTAAATTTATGATTTAATATATATCTTTAAGGAAAACCTCTTCACTTTTTGAGATATGATTTGTTATATAAGGAAGAAGGTACAGGAAAGAGAGCTGGAAAACAAACAAAAAGGAGACCTAGAGATTGTGCGGCGACAATCACCTATCTTCAATAGGAAACCATCACATCTGTATCCAGTGGCAGCAGTGTTAAGTGTCAACTGTGTTATTTACATTGTAAAAGCCATATTGTATTTGGTCCCTTTTATGTGTTCCTACCCCTCTTTCCTGTAACTTGATTTTTATTTAAATAATTCCAATTATTGGAAATTGAAAGTATATGAGTCTGCTTACCTTTGTGAAGGTTTACTGTTCTTGAAAATCTAGAAGGACATGTCACATATTAAATATAGATATTATCTTAAAGCTTTTTGCCAAAATATCATCAAAATTTGACTGTCCTGTTTTTTTCAATTGTCTTAGTGAGTGTACTACATATAAAGCAGCACTTGAACTAGAGAGAGATAACAGCTGAGTGAGATAGTAGCAGGCTATAAAATAACATTGGTTGAGTTTTAGGCCTTGTTTTAAGTTTTTACATATTCTTAGTTATGATCAAATGATCAAAGTTCAAGACTTTTTTTTTACAGAATGTTAAGCAAGTGGGTTTTTGCTTTGGTTTTATGGTGAATAACATTTATTATTTTTCTTTAAGTCTTTTGTATTAAGCCTGGCATTCGATTGATTATAACTGCTAGAAAATAATTTTATAGGTGCAGATGTGTGTCTTAAAAAAAACTGAAAGTAACTTATTAGAGAAGGCCTTTCTTTAATGTCTTGTGGGTGGTGCAATGTAGGTAAAATTGTTGCAAGGAAATATGCCTGAGGCAAGGCTTATAATTGGGAACCAAGCTGGATCTGTAACTTTGGCTTGTATATGTGTTACACACCTTGCAAGGATCATTGATTATAACTAAAGTCTTTATATTTGAACGAAGGTATTGGAAAGGTGGATTGAACACAATAAGGCTTTTACAGTGAAAAGAAGAAAACAGATCACAATTTACAGTGTTGCTATTGGACAATGAGGTAATAGCTGCCTCTTAAAGAAAATCAATCGCTACCACCCAATTCCCCAACCCATGTTTCATTCATCTAAACTCATCAGGAGGGAGCGTGAAACGCACAACGCAACTTCCTAAAAAGAGGAAACAAAAAAACACAAAAGGAATAAAAAGAAAATTTGTAAAGAATGATATGAAACTCAGATATAAATTTGTAAAATGAATAACATAGAGGACAAACAAAGGAATTGGACAATGGATGGGAATATACATTATGTATCGTCAAGATTGTGATTATTATTTAATAGTTAATTTATATTTTGGGTATATAGGATATATTGTATTGCCTACAACTTTGATAGGGCCTAGTTTGTAATCAAGATGTCTAAAGTAGTTTTAACCAAAGTTCCAAATGGAGGTTTCGAACTTAATCTTGGAGACATTTTACGACTACTTTTGTCTTTTTCATTATTATTAAGTCTTTGTTAGAATATAGCTCTATAGTTCTATTTAGATACACGTGTGGCTTCAAAGAGTGAAGGGGAGGTTTGGCAGGATCTGCCAGCCAATCAGCAATTAGCAATTGGATTCTTTGTCAACTGAAGGGGTGATGCTTGGGGATGCTGGTTGATTGGATACACTTCTCTAGTAACACCCAAGCAGATTGGGCGTTCAACCGTTTTTTTTTCAACAGCGGTTGTTGAGAGGAGGTTACGGGAGAAAAAGGACCAATCTTGTGAGTTTTCTAATAATTTCCATAGTCAACAACCACCGGAGTTTAATGAAGTTTTCACCCACTTCTATCATATAATGTATGGTAAATTAAGTCATTAAGAAATTACCTATTTACCATGTATTAATAAAGGAAGACTATAAATGCACCGGACGTAGTGTCTCGCCAAGGTCGCAATCTTTACAAGTTATGGCACGTCATTCCTCAGGTCAACTTTCTTCACAACGTTATTTCTGAGACTTTACCCAATGTAATTGCTTCAAGTATTTCAAATAATAGCTCATGTCATCAACCCTATTGTTTTTTATTTTTGACCTCACTTCCCCACTCCAACAAGTGACAATCTCAACGAGATTTATGATGCTCTACTGAAATTACTGAATGCCGTGAGCCAATGGATATTAAAGAAAAAAGAGAATATAAAGAGTCGGTGAAGAGTGACTAGTTACAATGTGAATATAATATATTTCTATATAAAGAAAACCTCTTTTCACTTTATGAGGTAATTTTACTATATTTGGAAGAAGGTACAGGGAAGGTGGATAGAAAACATAAAAGGGAACAAACACAATATGGCTTTTACAATTTAAAGAAGAACACAGTTCACGTTTTACATTGCTGCCTCTAGACAAAGAGGTAATGGTTGCCTCTTGAAGAAAATCACTCGTTTCCAACCAATCCCCCAACCTATGTTTCATGTTATTGGAATTTATCAGGGGGGAGTGTGAAACACACAACACAACTTCCTAAAAGAGGAAACATGTTCATATTATTTTTTACTAATTTCCTTTTTCTTCCTTTTGTGTTTTTTTGTTTCCTCTTTTAGGAAGTTATGTTACACATTTCACACTCTCTCCTGATGAGTTCTGTTGAATGAAACCTCAGTCGGGGGAGGGGGCGGTAACAATCAATTTTCTACAAGAGGCAGCCATTACCTATTTGTCCAATGGCAGCAATGTAAAGTGTGAACTGTGTTCTTCTTTTAATTGTAAACACCATATTTTGTTTGTTCTCTTTTATATGTTTATATCCAGCTTTCCTGTACCTGTACCTTCTTCCAAATAACTAATACAACTACCAAATAAAGCGAAAAGAGGTTTTCCTTATCAAGATATATTATAACTAAAGTCTGATTTTCATAGGAAGCCTGTTATTTGAAAATTGCAATCTCATGATGCCACAATTGCAAAAATAAAAATATCACAATTTTATTTACATCCTTAGTTAATTTAATTGATCATGTAAAAAAAATTATAGAGTAATCTATGCTGAAGAACTGTAATGGCCTGAATATTGTGCTTTTGTTTCCTAAAAAGGTCCTGTACTCTTATTATAGACACAGCCTAACATTTTTCACTGAAAAAACCCATAAGATTCTTACAGAGGTCTATTTTGTAGCATACTGTAATTGTACTGGCTGGCCGGCAGGAATCAGCGTGCAAGCACATATAATATTAAACTCAAGGTCAAAAATGAAGCGAGAAACCCCCGCAAGTGCAGGAACTATCACGCTTGCATGTGCCCAATATTAAACCCATGGTCAAAATGGAAAGGGGAGGATTCCCACCCTTCAATGTGACTGTACTGGTAAATCAGTAGGTCTGTATTAGTCAGTGGAAGAAGCTGTGCTGTTTCTGATATTAGAAAACCACACATGGCAGATCCGCAGGTGAGTGATCATGTTGAAAAGTAAGCTTCATTATGCAAGGTGCAACAAACAAATAATGTGTAGGCTGTTAGCAAGTTTAGTGTTTCAAATGCTAATATTAAGTTTTGGAGGGGGGGGGG